>PVKE010016242.1:5961-32331 GCA_004027555.1 Craseonycteris thonglongyai
CCACTACAAAGGCAAAACCCAGAGATCAGAGAAGAGGGAGATTTGGCGAAGCAGTTGTACCACATGGGTGCTGCCTGCATATTCTGATTTGGGGGTGCCTAGGAGATCTGCAAGCCCACAAAATGCTTCCTTTGGGGCACGATGAGGCTTGCATTTCCACAACTGATTTGCCTGCTCTGGGCTGGAGCTTGACAGGGGCTGCGTTCCCAGCAGAACGCATCTCATGCTAGGGCGGGGGGCACATTAATCCTCAGTCGTGTTCAGAAGTGCATCTTATGATATGGAACAGGGGTGAGGAAATGCGGGACAGGTCTGTGTATTGTAGGGGATGAGAGAAAAGTTGAAGTGATTCCAGGAGCACAAATACCAAAACAAAAACAAACAAACCCACCCAAAACAAATGTGAAATAAAGGGGGTAATTATCAAAGACCAACTGCCTACTTCACAATTTTGCTCTATGTCCATATTATAAGAAGATAAAACACAGTTCCCTTGATGGCTACATTGTTTTTTTTACGTTAAAGTATAATACAATGCTTCTAGTTTTTTAATTGTATGCTTTACAAAGTTTTATCCAACACTTGGAATAAGTTTTCTAAAAATAAATATAAGGACAGAAAATTACTGGTATTAGTATTAGTTCTGACAGGGAGCTAAGAAATGCCTTTTCAGAGTGAACCAAGTTCCAGCTCATTTTTCTGGCTGAGTGGTCCTCTCTGCAACCCATAGTTCTCCATGCAGACACCGAGCTAACATGGAAAGCAGCAGGTGTGGAATGAAAGCCGAAATAGAAGTGCTGCTGATTTAGGTCCCTTTCATTCTTAACTGACCAGAGCAGAGCAAACAGAGCAGAATTCAAGGTTGTCTTTACAAAGTTGCTGCAAGTTTTTACCCATTGTCAACAACATAAACTATCATGATAATGTTTTTATTGGTTAAGATATGCTGACTTAGAAATCTTCCGGTTTCTTTTCTGAATCCCTATATTTTCCTCCTTTCCATAAGTTTCCTTTTCTGTACAGTCTGAATTTAAGGTATTTAGAAAAACGACCATTCCTGCTTTATCCAAGGGATGGCGGAGAGATCTAGTTAATGTGTTATAGAGATTTGCAATGCTGGAGGTAAAAGGGTCAGAAGACATCATTCAAAGCGGCTTGCATGCAAGTATCTAATATGTAGGGGCCCAATAGTCTTCTTATGAAATATTCACTCTTGTTCTTGTGACTTCTGCCAGTATTTATTATTTCCATGAGTGTCTTTGAATATCTGAGCATGGACACTTAGCTCCAGGTATATGCACTGGCTTAGTTGAGAATCTGCATTGCTTATTTTACTTGTCACACCTAGAAAAGCCAGTGCTGCCTCTCAGCTACAGATATCAAAGGTACTTACGGGTAGCCGAGTTCCATGAAATTATTCCAGGTCTGCTTTAGCACCATTATAATACCCATTTGCATACAGAGATCAATAAGGCATCCACTAGGGTGGCACTGTGAGGTAAGCAAACACAGAAATTCAAGAATCAATGGAGAGGAAGAAAGGGTGTTTGGTTTCTAAACTGCACAAAGTTGCCCTAAGGCTGTTTAATGTAAGTCTGTAGGAAACAAGGAATGATGGGAGGATACAGACCTCTTCTAGTCTCCACCTGTTTATCAGCCTCAAGTAGGCACCGGGGTGTCCTGTAAATCTTCAACATACACAGAAAAACAAACCATTAGCATCCTGTAAGCCTAAGCTTTCAGTATATTAATGTATATAATATTATATTCAGATGAGCACGTCTTCCCATGAAAATTAATGCTACAATAATTATCAGGTCTGAGGAATTCAGAAACTCTCCAGAATGTCTGGACTTCTGAAATTTTCTAGGGGATGTGTCTCTTTGGCCTCTCTATCTAGCTGCCGACCACATTGGTTAGTTGCTTGCTGTGACTTGAGCATTTTATGCTGAATATCAAGTGCTCTGGCCTGTGTAAGCAGCAGGTTGGTTTGAAACACATTCCTATCTTTTTGAATAGTGGCAATAATTTTTTTCTTAAATTAAACTATTTCACTAGAATTCCATGCTGAAGTAGCTAAACACTGAGGGAAGGCTGCTGCATCCTTATGACCAAAACCCCATCCTCGGCCCATCCCTGGTTCTTATCTGCTCAGAAACAGGTCCTGGTGTAATGAAATTCATGGTATACAACCACTAAACATGGCATCCTCTCCAAATACTTGTAACTGCTGGATTCAGAAGGTGCCTAGTCCATGCTGGAGTCCTAGGTCAGCCCCCTTTCCAGTCTAGATGTCCTTCCCTCTTCTGTACAGTCAGGGACCCAGGACATGCTGCAGACTACCTCACCCCCCGTGCCGCCCGCTCATACAGGTGTGAGACCCAGGGGCCTGACTCAGGTGCAGAGGGAGTTCACATCCTTCAGACGTGCAAATAATCTTCCTCCACTCACCTCTTAGCAAGAAAAGGTGCAGATACTTTAGAGCGAAGACCATTTCCTGAGATGGGAATGGGAAGGGAGAGGGGGAGGCTGATTGTCTCTTACACTTCGTATGAATCACTCTAAAGGAAGGACTTCTCTGTCACCACCCTGGTCAGTGACCTCTGAGTGTGGAGAGATCGAGTTCTTACCTTCCGAGGAAGAATGCGATGTAAAATGTGGAGCTGTTCAGGTTGACAAACTGAAAAAGAAACATTTTCAGGGTGAAGCTGTTCTCCCACTCGGACTCTGTGCGAGGCTGTTCTGTGGATAAAAGGGAAACAGCGTCTGAAAGGCTGCATCTGATCCCCTTTCAAATCCTTCTGTCGCACTGCCCATGCATGGTGGGAACACAGGCCTCCCAAGGAGGCTGCCGGAGAGCCCAGTTTGCCTACCGATGGTGTGAGACAAAACGGATCGTCTATGGAATTCTCCACCTTGTAGACTGGCCAGTCCTCACTCCCTGCAGGAGTCTTTCCTCTTGCTTTTAGTTTCTGCCTTTGGGGTAGGGTGAGGGTGGGGTCAGAGCCCCTTCCATCTGCTAATAATTCCTTGGTGAAATACCAGTGCTACAAAGTGAGAGGGGGTCAGAGCCCCATCTCAGGATGTGGACAGTATTTGACTTCTTTACCACCATGTTTCATTCTCATGCCAAGATGACCTCATTTTTAGAGCTTTTACTGTACATCACCATCTGTGTCTCACAATTTCCCGACCTCAGTCAGGAGCTAATCTTTATATTTCAACTTCCATAAAGCAAAGGCTCCTTTGGACATTGGGATATGTACCAAAATATGGATCAATCCTCCAACTTGACAGCTCATGTCAAATGCACTTATCCTTCCCCCGGAGTTGAATCCTTACCCCAAGCAATGTCAAAGAAAATGTATTTAATGCAACGACACTGTCTGTGTTTCCACATTCTCTGAGCTTCTAATTGCTCATTTATCATTTCAACCCATCAATTCCTTTTTCCAAAATTATAACTGAAAATGCTTCCTGGGAACATATCAGAGAAGGGAGGGGAGAAAGAAAGAGAATCTGACTTAAAATAGTTTAGCTGTCAGTTTCAGAACAAGGCTGCCCTACTATTGAGGGAAGAAAAGGATTCTTAAAGGGTTTTAACTTTATTTCACTTCTGCTATTGAACTCTTGGTTACCTAGGACAGTCTCCTAGACTGCCAGCCAGCTGGGTGGGTTCCCAGGTATTCCAATCAGGGATGGATCATGGCCGTATCTGTACTGGCCTCTTTGCCAGCCTTGATCAAGCTGACACTAGGCACAGTCTACTAATGCAGTTACGTCTCCTGTGGATATAAACCTCTGTCTATCTTTTTGGCAAGGGATAATAGTGCTGGAAGATTTCAATAACATTAATGGAGATATACTGAGTGCCTAGCTCTGTCTGGTACATAGAAGGGCTCAATAAATGGCACCTTGCATTATAATAATTATCAATAAAAACACTTTTATGATTTTTTTTTTCTCCCCATGGACAAGCTACATGTGGGAATGCACTAAAATAAGTTATGTGTGGGAGCATGTAATTTCCTCAAACTGCATAGAATAAAATGATTAATATCTCAATAATAAAATTTTGACACTTTCTGTATCATGAAAATGTGGAAAATGTATAGCATATAGTTGCCTACTAGATTATTCTAGTCTAAGCTTGTCAAACCCATGGGCTGTGGGCTGCATACAGCCCAACACAAATTTGTAAACTTTCTCAAAACATTGGGACTCTTTTGTGATTTATTTATTTATTTATTTTATTATTATTATTTTTTTTAGCTCATCAGCTCTCATTAGTATTAATGTATTTTATGCATGGCCCAAGATAATTCTTCTTCTTCCAATATGGTCCAGGGAAGCCAAAAGTTTACACCTCTGTAATCTAGTCAGGGAAATGTTCCTAGGGATGACTTTTCCAGATAAATGTTATTTTGTTAATGATGGTTAGCCTGCCTACATTCCTGGTAGAAGGCCTCAAGTCTTTAAAGCTTTACTGTAATTTCATATGCCATGAAAACTAATACATTTTTAAATAAATAAAAAATTGTAGGCAGTGGCAAGTGAACACCTATCTAAATGATTTCCAGGCATTTTACTTTTGTGATGCTTTATATTTTGTGCATTAATAGAAAACCTACTGGAAACTACATTAGCTCATGATGTTTGTGACAGGTTTTAAAGCATTAGGTGGAAAAGATCCCCCAATTAGACATATTTAACATGGCCCGTTGAAGGCAAAGAACAAATTGCTGTATATAACTCAAAATAAAGGGAGTATTACTTTTCAGCAGTGTTTCGGATACGATACCATGAATTAAAAAGGGTTTCACTTACCTAAATTTGTCAGAAGAAGTGCAACTTTTTCATAGAGCTGTAAAATAAATTTCATACATTTAACAAAGGAACTGTAGATGTTCTAAAATATGTAATTATAAAGGAAATAGATAATCAAATCATGAGTGAAAATGACTTCATTATCCATTCATTGCTCAAACAATAAAAATAACGTGATCAATTGTGTCCTTTCAGGGCAAGAAAGAGAGGTACAAGGTTCCATTTTACTATTTTTAAAATCTCACTTCTCATTTTGGAGTGAATGTTCTGTGACAGCAGAGCTAGCAGCCACTACTGACCAGCTTGAAAAGGGATTCTGGACACATCACAACATTCCCAGGCTTCAGCCTCGCCAACGTAAAATTGCAAAGACTGCTTCTGGTGGTAAGAGTCTGTAATCCTTACTGTCTGTGGACTGCTGGATTTTCTAGATTACAGCATTCATACATACTGAAGTGATCTAGCATTACAGGGAACTCCTAAGCTTATGATACTCTGTTTTCATTCGTACTCTGGATGCATCCTTAAACTCACCCAGTCATCAGCTAAGTGGAGGGTCCTGAGAGGGAAGGGAAATGTGTGTGTCTGTGTGTACATGTACATAGGTGTCTATGTATGCATGTGTGAATGGAAGTGCAGGGTGTATAGATCAGGGCCAACCCAGCTCTAGGAGATTCCCCAGAGCGGATATGAGTTGAGAAAAAGAGCAAGTACATTATCTTTAAATGAAAGATGATAAATGCAAATAGAAAGAAAAACTAGTCAATTGTATTCAAATAATATGCAAATTGAGATCACATTTTAACTAAAGTAGTGCAAATGCATTGGTTAAAATTCCCCTGACTGGCATTAAAACTTGACCAGCCAGTAAGCTGTAGGACTTGGGCATGCTACCTCACCCCTTCTTCAGACCATTGTTTTCCTTATATATTTGAAAATGGGTATTGGACTCATCGATTTTAAGATCCTTCTTAATTTTTGACTTATCTTTTCTAAGATTTCTGCTAGCTACAGAAACAGGCAGAATACTCAGACTTTATAGTACTAAATTTTCACAATGACTATGGTTTGCTATGTAAGCTTAATGAATATGGCCATAGTATCAGATTCTGTGTATAAAACCTCAGAGTCCAATGCTAAAAGAGATTGGTATAATTTTCAATAAGAAATCCTGTGTACAGACTAGTCATACATTTTATCTTAAAAATAAGTTACTGGTAAACAACAGACTGAGACACATGCTTTAATTGAATATACTTTACTATTATGAAAATATTGTATCATAGAATTTATTTATCAAGAAAAATTAGATTTCATTGGTGACACAACCTTTCTCAACCTTTCTCAGTTGTCAGTTACCCAGTTTATCCTTTATATCTTTCACGTTGACATACACCTGTCAAAGTGCTTCACTTTGCACACTTGTCTCAAAGGTCTTATGAGCTGGTGACATACCAATATTATTTTGGTTTGGACACTGAAAAATGAAATTTATGAAAAACACAACACAAGAGTTAAATATGATTAATATTAATATAACCTTGTGAAAAATAAGTGTATGGTGACAAAGTACGGACCCTTGGCAACGGTGAACACTTTATATATACACTAAAGATACACGGAGGTGGACAGTGAGGCTTTGAGTGGACACAGCAGGGACAGCACATAAACAGAGGGACTGATGGTTGGCAACTGGTCTTCCTATGAGTGGCTTCTGGGGTCTGACTTCTCATTAGGCAGTTGAGATAGAAACCATGGATGGTTTGTTCTGATAAGAGAAGTGGAAAATCTAAGTTTCCAAACTGAATGGTACAAATTGTGAATGTTAAAATCCATAACTGACAGAGAGCTTTCTGATCTTAAATGTATTTCCAAAAGAAGCTTCCAATTAGAGTATTTCTAATGTGATTTTGTTCTGCTGATCAATCTATCTGAGCTTGTTGAATGCAAGCCATATTTTGTGGCTTCATTTCTTTTTAGAACAAGTCATTGTGGTTTTCACTGTGTGCAGTATAATGAAATATCTGGTTCACACTGATATTTAATATGAATATCATATTCACATTGGTATGATTGAATGAAAAGCACAGTAGTAACTTTTAGTCTCCTCCTGGGATATGATATATCATCTGTTGACATTTTCAACTTGCAACCATTATATAGAGAGATGTTCTTTGGCTACTAGTGAAGCAGAATAGAATTGAAACCATATAGTAAGGTAGCAAGAAAATCCATCCTATTCACTCCATCTTTGAAGTATTTATTTATTTTATTTACTTATTTTTTAAGTATTTATTTTTTAAGAAAAGAAATAAAATGAAAAGTAGTAGGTCATAAAGAGTCATACTATTTTGTTAGAATCCAGAATACTTTTGTAAAACAATATGAATTTTATTTTTAAAGAACATACTAAGTAAGAGTAAATACACATCATCAAATCTAAAAGTAGGCATTCCTTATAGGTCTGCTTCTTCAGTCAGCGTTGGACAACTCTAGCAAAAAGTCAGAAACAGGTATATGATCTATAATAATGACATTTCAAAATTAGAAGCTTAAATGAACATAAATTAAAAACCATTCTAACTCTCAAGGTTTTTATGTTCATTTAATAAAGAAGAATGATTAATGTCTAAATGATAATTTTGGCTAGACCAGTATGGCCAAAATTTTAGGTAGTCGAAACAATTTATATAGCTAATATAAAAAAGGTGTATTATTGGGTCATGAAAATATCTTTGAGTAATTTCAGAAGTTAGTAGAAAGTTTAGTTTTAAACTTGTCCAAGCCAACCTACGTTATAATGATTAGTCTGTCATTTGTCCTTTATGCAATATTTGCTTTCAAAGGACTTACTTTTTTTTTCCTAGAATTCTGATGAAAATCTTTCCAAATTATATCACACACTTGGTTGCCTTCATAATGGAACCTGCAAAGATTCAGGGCATATAAGGCAGGACTGTAAATGTCTGTGCTGGGGTGGGGATGTTATCAGAGATAGCTGAGGACAAGGCGATTGGCTCCTGCACACAAGGGTGCCAGTGACACTACTGGGAGAATTCCTATGTATACTTGTTATTTTTGTTCCTTTCCCTTGCTGTGGCTTGTCATTTCCTGTCCTTGTCAGTGTTCTTGCCTTAGTAATCTTCTGTTATTCTAGTTTGATGATGGCTGAGAAATCAGCACACCAAAGGTACTCACCTTGTATCTAAAGTAAATAAAAATACACCTTAAGGGCGCTCCTAAGAACAATAAATGTTAGCATTAGTGTGTGGATTCTGTGTTCTTCATTCTGGTGACCCTGAAACCCTGGGTTAGATAAAACCTGAATGTCTACTAGGCTAGCTCCCAGCATACAGTAGGTGCTTTGTAATGTCCGTAACTATACATGTTTTCCCCTCCCTATGTCCCATCTTCATTTTGAGTTTACTTCCTCTTTTCTCAGCTGTGTCTCATGAAGTAGAGATTGCTGGATACGTGATTTCCAGTTAAACGACGCGTTACTCTGAAAACACCGGCACCTGCTCAAAATGTATGAGCAAACATGTATTTAGAGACTCACTACATGTATGCAGAAATTTACTTCTTATGATGTATGAATTAAATTTTAATCAGACATTAGAGGAAAGAGATGATTAAAAAAAAATACAGTGAGCTTTAATTCACTGCATCCTATCTGGATATAGAATCATTCAGTGCCTTGGCTGTTTGGTTAATTTCACTGTGAATCACCCCCCTTGACAATGTGTGTTTCATAATCAATTTTTTTTTCCATAATCAATTTTGAGACTTGCCGAGTGGTGGAGGGGGCGGGGGGAGTGCCAAGGGGGTGCCAAACCTCCACTTTCAATCTGCACTTGACCAAGCGGTTACATAATCATCATGTCAAAATGATCAGCAGCTGCTCTCCTTTCATTCCTATAACTTCTGGCTTGCTTTGGCTGTTGTGAGGAACCTAGACTGAGGGGAGCAAATGTGGAAGCAGGGAGCCGGGTTGGGAGGGCACTGCAAGAACCCAGGTGGGAGTTGGGGATGTGTTACAAGTGATCAAAGTCTGGAGCCATTGTGACAGTGAGAGAAACAGAAGAGTTGAGGATAATGCCCAGGTTTTCAGCCTGAGCTACTACAATGCAGGAGGCTGAGGGAGGAGCTGACTCTGGAAGGAGGAAGGGGAGTCTGGGTTTGAATATGTTCGGTGAGAACAGTCAAGTAGGCAGTTAGACATTTGAGTTTGGGGCTCAGGGGAGTCCTCTGGACTGAAACATACAACTGAAAAAAGCCTCAAATCAACACAAGCAACAAATACTACCACCCGGCCTTGCAGAGTTATCTCCAGGAATGCTTTGGATATTAATGATCTTCCCATCACTCAGAATCAAAGGAAATAGGAACCAACATTGTTGAACTGTGTGTCACAGATTCTGAGCTGTGCCTTTAAAATTCAACCTCTAAATTTCCTCAAGGGGTATACAGTGTCATCTTACTGGAAAAATAAGGGAACTACGATTCAGAGAGGCTGAGTACCTTGCCCAACCGAAAACTGTAGAAAATCCTGGAGCCTAGATTTAACACAAGACTTCTAACGATCCAGACCTGAATGTGTCCCATGCCAGGCAGTTCTCTGCCAGACTCTCAGGGCTCCAGGACTCTCAGAGGCCAGGCCCCTTTAGCAACAGAAGAAAACTATCACTGCAGCCCACATATGTCATCCATCTGGCTGGTTACCTAGCAGCTCACTTACCACATTCAGCAGCATGATGATACAGAAGTTGATGCACACGGCAGTCCCTGTCGTTGCAACCTGAGAGTTATTCCTGATTAATGCCCACTTGAAGGCAGCAAAAGTGCTGACGGTCACCACCCGGTAAATGACAATCCCGAACACGGCAGCGATCACCACACAGATCTGGCAGGAAGACAGAGGAGACGCAGTGAGCACTGTGGTGGAAGGTTGAAGAAAGAGAGTCCCCGCTACTTGGAAAAATCTGCTGATGACAAAAGAAAATAAAACAGCCATGGTACTGGCTCAACAAACCACAATAAAATGCATACTTTTTATTGTGGTTAAGACTTTCTCTGGTCTTTTTTGCTGTTGTTCAATAGAAAAACCAGTGCTTGAAAGTTGATAAACTGTGTAAGTCATAGGGTAATATTTTATTAAACAGACTGTTAGATTGAGCAGATGAACAAATATTTATTATGGAAATTTTATGATGTTATTCTTCTGTTGAGAACTAGTTACTGGTTTTCTTTTACTCTTAGGATAAAAGCACAGCTCTTATAGTTACCCACACGACTCTCCCCAGCCCCACTGAGTGCCATTTCCCCCTTCTTGAAGGACTCCAGACCTTCTCTTGTTTCAAATGGACTAATCACCCTTAACCTACAAAACTATTTTCTTTGCCTAAAATGCTGATCCACCCATTCCCCTGCCAAATATACACACACAGACTGCTTAGTTAATACATACACATCATTCAAATCTCAGCTCAAGAACCATTTCATAATTAAAGTTTTTCGTGACTCACCAGATTTTGTTGTTGGTGTTATACGGTAACTGTACTCTTCTTTCAGTTTCCTACTTACAATTTCTAACAACTTGTCAGTTTGATTATTGACAATCTCCTGCACTCAGAAAGTAAGCTCTTTCTAAGTTATCTGTGTTATCTGTTTTGCTCACCATGGTTTCTGTAGCACCTTAGCATAATTACAGGCATTCAGTTATTTGTTGCTGAATAAGCCAACTATGGGACAGTTGCATAATCTCTTACTAACCAGCTATAAACACAGACTGAACTGAGGCGTCTTTCTCTGAAAGAGATTTCATAGTATTAAAGAGGAATATAGCATGTCTTCAATCTCTACAAAATAACGGGAATCTCAGACTACAAAAAGTTTGTGACTTTCATTTGGTGACCCACTTAACCCTTTCCCTATTTAGAAAAGAAAAAGTGCAGCTCATAGGCACATTCATTTAATTTCAAGAATTCATCTTGGACACCTCTCAGAATTCATTAAGATATGCAGTGATCTATGCCGAAAGACCGTCTAGCAAAAATGTGAAAGCCAGAGGAAAGGACAACTGACTGCAAATTTTAATGTGTTCTCTAAGCCATGCACAGATCAAACTTTGGCGGTAAGGTTAGGATTGTAATTCATGAGTTCTCTCAGGGTAAATGCTGTAGCTACAAGTGCCACTGGAGAGTATTCTTGAGGAAAATGGGAAAAGGGTTAACATGTCAGAGTAGACCTCAGCCTACTTAGTTATCAGACACATAAAGCTAGGCCTCAGGATGGCCTTTGTTAACTTACAGGTTTCTTTCTTCATAGAAGGATATCTCTGTTTTACACAAACTCTATTTTTGGTTTATTAAGAGTGACATGCTCTAAAAGCTTGAGCATGAACCGTAGCTGGAACTGGCCAAAATCATCCAAAATTATCATCATCATCAAAGAAATTAAAAAACCAACAACTGCCCATGTCTTATTTCTACCACTGTTGGGAGGGCGATAGGTGAAATGTACACTGAATTTCAGACATGGGTGACACTATGGTGGAATGGACAACTCACTGGACTCAGTAAAAAGTCATGTCTGAGTCCTGGTTCAGCTACTACCTAGCTGTGTGCCCTGGGGTAAGTAGCTTGTCTTCTCCATGGTTCCAGCCTCCTACACTCTAGGTAGAATAGAGAAGGCTATGTCTGTGGTCTTGTGAGAAATAAAAACAAAGACAATAAACACGAATATCCACATAGAAGCCAAAGCATGGCACAACTGCATACAAAGCAACTGTATCTGAAGAAAGACCTAGATGGGAATTTTGATCTGAGCTGAGGGAATCCTGAGTGTGCTGCCTACTCTTTCATCTCCTCAATTTAGTCCTAGCTCAAGAGGGTAGATTGTCCAGATTTGCTGTGGTCTTACCCTTCCCACGCTAATGATCTAGGATATAGATTTACATACTTGCTGTTTGAAAAGAGGAAAAGAGAATCCTAAACACGCCTTTGGGTTCTAAAATGACATTTCTGAAGAAGTTGCATGTGTTTTGTTTAGTACTTAACAGGGTCAAGATTGATCACAAAAATGACTTCTTTTTAAGGAAAAGCTAACCACCCAGCTTCAAGTTAGTATTTTTCAAACTGATATAGCCATTAGTGAGTCTGGAAATCAATTTGAGAGGGTTATAGCTCACATCGCAAAAAAGACTATAATAAAAGAAAAAAATCAGAATTCATTGCATATTGTAAAGGTGAGCACTGTTTCAGCTACTCTGGTTAGTTTTACAACCCTTTTTACACAGCAAATACTGATGCATGACAGAGCATGTATTTCTTATATGGGCCTGCTTTAAAAAAAAAAAAAGCTTCAAAAACACTGCTGGAGGTCCCAGCTCATATTTTGAGTTACCTTTCAGCATGGCACAGTAAGTGAACAGCACACTGGATCAGAAGATCTGAGCTCTTGGCTATTTATTCTCTATTTAATGGCTAACCTGGACAAGCCCCTTATCCTTTGGAACATCAGTTGCTCCATCTGCAATGTGGGAACAACAATACATACCATCCCTAACCACCTCATGGAGTTATTGACAAGATTAAATAAAAGAACATAGGGGATACTGGGATGGCTTAGCAGATTGAGCACTTGCTTTGCAGCCCTGGAGTCCAAGGATCAAATCCCAGCCCCGGCCTGTGTGGACCCATATGCTGAACTGGGGTTGCTCCCAGTTTGGTTCTTTCTGGGGCCCACGTGGGAGGTTCCCGACCCAGTTCCTGCCCTGCGCTGCTCCACACCCACCTGTGGAGTGAAACTATATCGAAAACTAATGACGTACAATTATGAAGACTGCTCTGGGCCCTCCCCCTTCTCTCTGTCTCTCTCTCTGTCTATCAAAAAACCAATAAAAATAAATCTAAAAAAAACCACAACAACATACAAAAATGTTGTGCAGAACTATGCAAAAGCCTGGTATGATTATTGCTGTTACTATTGCATGCTACATGTTTGTACTTTATGAACAAAAAGAATTTAGTAAAAACATTCAAACCATAAAAAATATTCCAGATGCAGAAACGACCAGCCGGCTGCATTTATCTGCAAATGCTTGATACGGTTCTGGCTTCCCCGAAATGGGATTCATCCGCTCTTTCTTGGAATACTTGGCTTCAAACTGGGGCCGTATTTCTTCCTAAAAACCAAGCAGACACATTTTTAGGCCCCCAAGAGGTGCACATACAATAAGAAAAAAATCATTTTATCTCCTAGGAAAACTGAGTCAACATTAATCAGTCAATCAATGAGGTGGGCTTCAGATTCTGGTATACATGTTTGAAAATTGGCCTCTTGAGGAAAATCTAAAGAGTAAGGATCTATCATCTAGACCAGGGGTGTCAAACTGGCAGCCCTCAGGCTGCATGCGGCCCCCGAGGTCATTTTTTGTGGACCACGATGCTTTGAAATAAAATAAAAATAGAAAAAATGGTTATGAAGAAAATAGTGCTTAGGGGAGATCGAGGCAATACCGTACACACAATTCCCTCGTTAACCCTTTAACTACTGAAGACGAGTATATACGTGGCCCAGTGCCTTTCCTGGGGGCCTGTGGGCGTGTGTAAACACGCTGACTCAGTTCCGGCGATGTTTGTAAACGTGATGTGGCCCACGTGAATCTTGCCTGTTGCATCAAATGGCCCGTGTTTTAATTGAGTTTGACACTCCTGATCTAGACTACCATCAAGGCAGTGTGATTTAGACTAATTGTTACACGCATTTTCTGAGAATGAGAAAATGGACCATGTCTTATCTCTAGTGGTTTGAAACAATTAATAAGCTTTTACTTCTATTATCAGGAAATGAAATGAACACTGGGACAAAGAAAGCCCCAGAACAGCAAATTGTTCAGTGTTCATTTTGTGAGTTATAATGGCAATATCATTCTTAGTATTCTACAAAATCATTTTTTGTATTTTTTAACATAAGGCTAAAAACATGGTGGATTTATTTTTTAATAAGCCCCTATAGGAGTCATTCGCCTTTAACGATAGATTTTAAATGCATTCTTAACAGGCACTGAAAAACAAAATAAATACCTTTCAAATACAGCTAAAATCAAAGCTCCCCTAATCCTAAATCAAGCGGAGATTCTTATTTCAATTACTTAAACCCCATCCAATGTGAAAAGCTTCTGACTAAAAAGCAATTATGGAATTAGGAAAAGGTAATCAGCAAGAGGGTAACTGAAGTGGTTCCAGTTAATTAAGTACATGTTCTATTTGAGTGTCTTGGAAGAGGAGAGAGAATGAGCAGAAACTGGTGAAGTGGAGAGTGAGTAAATCCAGGCAGCAGCACTCATACTGGGCTGCAGGCACTGACAGGAAGTGAGGCAGCAGCTGACAGAAGAGAGGTGATGAAGAATGGGCACCATCTGGAAGAATGGGCACAGCCTGCATAGGAGGAAGGGCAGTCTGGCTCTGGCTTTAAGATAAATAAGCCCAAAGCTGAACTTCACTCAAAGGCAAGTCATGGCGAAGGTCAGGGGGAGGTGCACTTATAGACGGCTGCTGTCTGCTTTCATTTGTTTTAGACAGTTATACTTGAAGATATAAATAGAACAGCCTAGAATGTTCTGCTTCTTTGGGAAATGCTTTTAATTTTTCAGGCTGTAAGTGCCATCAAGAGTCATTGAGTTAACCACCCAGGAACTGAGGCCAATCACAGTAGGCCTGTCTTCCTAGGTGTTAGGGGCTGAATTGTGTCCCCCGCACAAATTCATATATTGAATTCCTAAACCCCAGTACCTCAGAATGTGACTGTATTTGAAGACAGGGCTTTGCAGAGGGAATATGTTAAAGCAAGGTAATTAGGGTGGCCTCTGATCCAGTATGACTAGTTTCCTTATAAGAAGAAGAGATTTAGATACACACTCAGAAACAATGAGATGGCTAAGGGAGTACATGGCCTTCCACAAGCCAAGCAGAGAGACTTAGAACAACAGACTCCTCAAAGCCCTCAGAAGAAACCAACCCTGCCAATACCTTGATCTCAGACTTCTAGCTTCCAGAACTGCGACACAATAAATTTCTGTTACTTAAGTCACCCACTCTGTGGTCCTTTGTTATGGCAGCTCTGGCAAACTAATATACTGGGCTGTCCCCAAAAGAAGCATGCAGCAAGTCTGGGCTTTTCTGCACAGCAAGATGACAGACACAGGGAAGAGGCATTTCTACAACAAATCCCAAACCGAGAACTGAAACGGCACATGGCTCCTGACGTAGGTGCCTATGCAAATGCACGCTGAAAGACCAGTTAGGTGCTCCAAGCTTTTTAACAGGGCTGGGAAGACAGAAGGCTCCAGACTTACCAGGCATGTTTATCCTAAGGTATCCATGTCATGAGCCCACAAGTGCCTGTGATGACTTTTAGACTGGTTTAGTCAAAGTGACTTAAATAATGCCACCCTTGAGAGCTAAAAGAGCAAAGTTCAGAAATAGCTCATTTCTTTAGAAATACAAAACGTACAAAAGTGAAGTAATTTGTCTAAGATCACACAGTTGCTTAGTGGTGATGCAAATTCCCAGGAAAGAACATTTTCTGTCCTGTTTGAAAGTCACTCCCATGAACACAGCTAACAAGAAACAACTTTACCCAGGAGGAAGTCCCAAATGCAGCCTGCCTGCTACTGGGACACTCCGGTCCCTTGGGCAGTCTCTTCAAATCCAGAAATCATTTTTCTGGAGAATGCTTAGGGTACATAAGCATGAGAGAGACCGTATCAATAGAACAAGGACTGCTGAAAATCCCGGTATTAATTCTAGATGTAAAGCTACCCAAATGTGTTTCATGGGCATGAGGAGAAAAGGCAGCCAATCATGAGGCGTGACCTGAAGAAAAACCAACAAAAATACCTCTCAAAATGATCTCCCCTACCGCAGGGTTAAAATTCTCACTTATGCATCTAGAAGATTCCTTTTAATATATGAAAATATATATGCATGTCTCTTTGAAGGCACATACCCAATAATTCCCATTACTCCATCCGATATGACTAGTTTATCTGATTTACTGGCACATCAAGGCTCTGAGGAAATGGGACTCAGAAGAGGTAAGAGACAATGATCAAGAGGAAGGAAAGCGGACAGTCCTGGGTCAGCTGACAAAGGAGGCAGGGTCCCTGCTTGGTAACTAAGCTCTCAGCACAGGTATCTGAGAGACTCCCGACAGGAATGAGGCAAGTAGAGAATATCAAGACCAGACACAGGTTAGAAGAGGGCATGGTGTATTGGCCTAGAAGAGGTAGAGTGACAGGGCTGGGAAATGGACTGAGAAAGTGATGTCTGAAGGACTAAGTGTGCCTCCCCTTCACAGTCTTACCTAGAGCTGGCCCTGCACTTAGCAACCCCCAAGGCGGCGGATGGGAGTGGTTTCTCCTCAGCTTTTCCAGCTCTGAGCCTGTGCGTGTTGGGGAACTGTCCAGGGTCCTGGAGCTCACAGAATCATCTTGGAGTAGTTCTCTTAGGCGCGCTTCCGCGTGCCCAGGGTTGTAAAACTATTACCTTCCTTCCACTGAAGGAAAGAAGTGGATAATATTTAAGAAAACTGAACAAGTCTTAGTACCAATTCCTTGGATGCCTCTAAAAGTGAAATGCTTTACTTAGCCATGGGCTTTTATTCTACTAAGCCATCAAAATTCTGTCTTATTTATTATTATTATTTTTTTGCTAGTCGTTTTTATATTGCTTGGAGTTTTCAGGAAAGACAGGTATTTAAAATGCTTCATGAGTAAACCTGACTTCTGTCACAGAGCAAAGAGTGATAACTCCAGGGCATTTTGTGTATTTCTTGGTGATCTGCTTTTTTAGAAATTCTGAGGTAAATGATACAGACCTCTTCTTCTTCCCAGTCTATCAAATCCCAGTCATAAGCAATTACTGCTCGCCGTCTTTTCCAGAACTCCAGGAAAACTGTCGCTGGAACAGGCAGAAAAAGACAAAGACATTTTCAAATAAAACAATGCTATTACCAATGTCACTAAATAATAAAGCCATTGCAAAGAATGACAGTTGTTTGTGTAAGCATCCTTGAATATCAGAATTTATAGTTAATCTTAATGTAACTAGGACTGTTTTCTGAGAATTACTAAGCTAGTACCAAGCATAATGAAAAATTCAAGATTTCATTTAGAATTAAGTTGATTTGCAAGTCGAGGTAGAACCAACTTAGGATGCCAAAGTTCTGGGGATGTAAGAGTACAGAAAACTAGGCTACTAACATCTTTATAACTGATAGAGTATTTATTTTTAAAAGTGAGGGGGCAAAAAGGCAAAAATAAAACTTAGCTGTTCACATGTGTTTGATTGGCAGTGATTACCTGTGCCCCAAATCTTCCTCACAGCACATATCTATGCACAATGCATTTTACTATTTCACTAAAGAAAGTTTTTTTGTTTTTTTTTAGGAAGGAGTGCTATTACTTCAATTTTTCTCTAAACCATCTCTTTATTGTCACATCGAAGGCAAATGTGGCCTTTCTGTTAAGAAACTTTTCCAACAGTGTTGCCCTTCCTACCCAGGGACATTTGGAAGTTATCCTCATCCTGCCAAAGTTACTTTCTATTTTATTCTACTAAAAAAATCTACTCAAATGAATTATTAGGCACTATATAATGACAGAGAAAGAGATAAAAAATAATCAAAATATAATATTGCTGTCTTGGAAGTCACCAGTCAAATGAGGGGACACACACACATATACACAATGACATACACACACTGAAATTATGAGGGTGACTCTGTCACAGGGACATTCTAGGAGCTGGAACTGGTGGCCCTACCTCTGTTGGGTCTTGGTATGTCCTTAGTCTTATAGAAGCAAAAATATGTCATACATTTGTAATCAGTTTCAAGAGGAAAGGTAAATATGCAAATGATCATTCCAAAAAAGAGATAATTACTGTATTTTTTCATATATAAGACACCACCACGGGGAGGCCGGATGGCTCAGTGGGTTAAGTGCTCGCCTTTGCAGCCCTGGGGTTTGAGGATCAAATCCTGGCCCCGGCCTGTGCAAACCCATATGCTGAACTGGGGTGTGGCCCACAGTTTGGTTCTTGCTGGGGCGAACTTCCCATGTGGGAGGCCCCTGGTTTGGCCTCTAGCTTGCAAGGCCATGTTTCCCATACAGGAGACTCCTGGCCCAGTTTCTGCCCTGCAAGGCCTCCACCCACCTGTGTGGAATGAAACCATGTTGAAACTGATGATGTGCAACTATGGAGACTGCTCTGGGCCCTCCCCCTTCTCTCTGTCTCTCTCTCTGTGTCAAAAACAATAAAAATAAATTTAAAAAGCAATACATCTGTTACCAACCAATGTAACCTCATTAAATTTAACAATAAAAAAAAAAGAACCTGTAAAATTAAAAAAAACAAAAACAAAAACAAAACAAAAATGACACCCCTATGTATAAAATGATCTACTTCTCTAACCCACCATTAAGAAACCAATACACAGGCTACTCCTGTGTATAAGATGATCCCCAATTTTTGGTCTAACAATTTTAGACAAAAGAATCATCTTATACACAGAAAAATGTGGTACTTTCTTCTTTCCTATTCCTCCTCACACTCATCCGACACACTCATCATTAGTGGTATTCAGACAAAGAACATACATCTTTACAATAAGTAACTGGAAAGACAGTATAGGACAAGTTAAGAGCCTTTTGGCATGTGACCCAGATATTCATTCCTAGGTTTGTTACTGCTGGCAATTCAATTAACTTTCCTAATTCTCCATTTTCTGATAAGCAAAAGAAGGATTCAAAATGCTCTAAAAGTTCTGTACCTTAAGTTTGCCACAAATTCATCTTGTGGCAAAGCTCTGACCCGGGCCGACATGGGGCTACTTACAAGGGGAACCCCCCTCCCCACCAAGTAAATTTATTAACAATTGCATATTTATTCTTATATGTTTAAACTTTAGTCCCTTTCAAAGTACTCCCCATTTGATGCAATACAGCTATTGAGATACTTTTTCCACTGCTCAAAACAGTTTTGAACTCATAGATTTTGATGCCTTTTAGTGCTTTTGCCATTTTTTGTTTCACCTCTTCCACATCAGTAAAACATTTCCCTTTGATGACTTTTTTCATTGGGGAAACAAACAAAAACAAGCATCACTCAGGGCACGATCGAATAAGGAGGTGGGGAATGGGGGTCACGTGTTTTTGGTCCAAAACTCTGGAACACTCCGAGCAGCACGGGCAGATGCATTGTCATGCTGCCTGTGTAAATCACCCATAATGAAATGGGCAAACATGTTGAAAAAGCCTCAAAAAAAAAAAAGATTAACTGAAGCTGTATGCAGCCTCTCACAACACCAGCTGGTGCAATGATGCAGATGGGTTCCTAGAACATTCACCTAGGGGGGTGGGGGTGGGGTGGGGGAAGCCTGTATTACAAGGGGCCCCACCCTCCAGAAGACAATTCGGTTTTGTTTTTTTCTGGGTCCCTCCTCATATAGTCTCCCTTTATCCCTCTAAGTGCGAATAACCGTACATTGAAAGCAGCCATATCAATGTATTGGACTAGGGGTCCTTCCCAGACCTCCTGGGGCATCATAATAAATGGTATATACACCACAATGCCTTTCTAAAATCTGAAAAACTCAGAGTAGTTACAGTTGTTAAGAAAACCACACCTAAAATAACCAAGTGCTGAATTCTAGAAGGAAATGAAAATAGATGTCTTTGAAGGTTCATAAAGTGACAACACTGAACAGCCATTGTCTACTGGAGTGCTTATGAGTCGTGTTGTGTCAGGGGTCCTGCCAAGACTACCTCCAGGTTTGATGAGTCCCTAGGAGGACTCACAGAATTGGCATATAATGGTACTCATGGCTAAGATTTATTGCAGTGAAGGGATATACAGCAAGATCAGCAAAGAAAAAAGGCACATGGAGCAAATCTGGAGAAAACCAGGTACAAACTCCCAAGAGTTCTTTCCCAGTGGAGTCACAGAGGACATGCTTCATTCCTGCAGCAGCACGTTGTGACACTTTTGGAGGGGTGGAAGTCTGAACGTTGGGTGTTGGTGGGATTGGTTCCTACTGGAGGCTCCGGGGAGAGTCTGTTCAATGCTTCTCTTCCTCAGAGTTGCTGGCAAACCTTAGCACTCCTTGGCTTGGGGGCGGGGGCACTGCTCCAATCTCTCCCTTTGTCTTCACATTGCATTCTCCCATCACATCTGTGTCTCTGGTTTCTCTTCTTCTAAGGACAGTAATCATGATGGTAATAGAGTATGGCCTCACTTAAACATGAGTATGTCTTCAAAGACTCTTTTCGAATAAGATCACATTCAATTCTTGGTCCCTGGGGCTGCAAGGCAAATGCTTAACCTGCTGAGCCATCCCAGCTTCCCCTAATTATTTCTTGATAATATTAGCATTACAACTGCACGCAGAGCAAGTTAAAGTTGTGCACATCTCAGAGACATCAATGTTTTCAATGGCTTAAGAAACACTTGACATATCAGAGACATCTTTTTATGTCAAGGGGTTAACTGTGGGCAACACTGGAAGTAGAAAAAAAAACAACAGAGGAAGGAGGGAAAAAAATCAGAAATCAAGAACAGTGGGAATTAACCAGCTTGCTAACAAGTCTCCCTTAACATCATGCTCCCTAATGATTCACTTTTTTTCCTAGTGGGGAAAGCTAATGTAGGCCATAATTGTTTTGTCCCTTGAATCTTTCTGAACAAAAATAGGCATCAAAGAAAGGGCTACACTGTGGTTGAAGCCCTGAGCCCCAGGCTCACCATGTACCTTGAAGGTCCCGGGAGGCCCTGCCATCGCAGGTGTGCGGACATGAACAAATGTAGTGGAGTCTGTTAAGATTTCAAATCCACACTCAGGCCCTCCCCAGCTGCTATAGACTGACTCCAATGGAGTCTTGCTGTTTTTCTGGTGAACACACAAAGCAAAAGGCAACACAGCAAATATCAACTCATCCCTTCAGAGGTCTTGTAAACCATTTTCATCTGTTCTCAAAATCTCCATGTCTAGCAATTTCTCAAAAATAAAGTTTATTTGTCTTCTTAAATGTTGCAACTTGTCAAACACAAAGGATAATCCTGAGACCATTCAACTGGGTTCTATTAGAACTGGCATGCTTTTATAGAACATCACCATCGCAAAGCAGTATAAATAGGGCTCAGGGCAGGCATAACAGTCTTAAAGTTCAGATCTCTGAAGCAGAAGCAAGCAGGGTTATAAACAGTATGTGATCCTAGTAGCAAAGCATAGAGGTTAAGACTTGCCAGTTTAACTCTCAGCTTTGCTGCTTTTTGGCTACTGCCTCAGTTTCCTCATCTATCACATGAGGATAATAACAGTAGTAGTACCTTCACCAAAGGTTGCTAATAAATAGGAACTGAGGTGATACTGCACAATGCTTAGGACAGTGTCCAGCACACAGTAAGCCCTCAATTAGTGTATGCTATTATTATAACTGGCCATTCCAGATTTCTGCAAAAAGGCATAGCCCTGTCTACAAAGAAGCACCTGGGGTAAAACATTTTTTTCTCATTCTTTTTCTGGGAACAATATAAGATTTAAGCAATAAGTTGTCAGCTAAATCAAAGCAATTCAGAGGATGAATTATTCTATGCTTTTGTTGCCTGGAGTGAGCCTAAAATGTTCCTTTGTGTCCAAAGGTTATTACAAAACATCTATCAGATCCTTACTGAGTCCCCTCCAAGGCACAAAGACTGTCAAATCTCCAACCCACCTATTTGCAACAACCTCAGAAGCTGCTCAACTCCATCCTCCAGGCAGCCATCGCCAATCAATCAGTTGAGGTTGGCAGGGATAAAATAAATCCTGTTTATTATCCCCAGAATAAGACATTTCAATTTGCCAGGAAGGAATGCAACCTACTCTGTAATGGTAGTACTGGCTGGTGGAGGACATGACAACCTCTGCCTAGTAGACAAATGTCATTATACCAGAATTTTATTAATACTTCTATGTACAGTCTCAGAGGGAAAACTGTGGGAGAAGGAAGCATTTCTGTCAAAGTATATGTAAAATGGGTGAAATAATGAAGTGGGGAAGGATGTTTTACATATCAATTCTTCTAGAATACCACTCTCTATATAGAAGCATGAACTCATTTCACAGTAGGTTAGTAGCCCAAAGCAGAGCTTCCCAAATGGGTATGACAGGAAAGGACTACAGGTCTGAAGAGGTCATAATCCCTTTGGTCCTGTGGTGGCTTGGGGTAGGGGACTTAGGGCACTATTATCCCAGGCCACGAGCAGGCTCCTCCATATGCATGAGTGTACTGTGCAAATATTACCATTTTCTATGTATGCCATGACTTGAAAAAAATTGGGAACCACTGGTTTAAGAAACACTTTTGTAACATGGCAAAATTTAAGCACCGTTTGCTTATTATACTTCCTGATCATGGTTACCGATACTAATGTGATCTAGAAAAACCAAATACACATTCTTTTTTTTTTTTTAAAGATTTATTTTTATTGTTTTTGATAGAGAGAGAGAGAGAGAGAGAGAGAGATACAGAGGCAGAGAGAGGAGGGAGGGCCCAGAACAGTCTCCATAGTTGCACATCATTGGTTTTTCCACATAGTTTCATTCCACAGGTGGGCGGGGCTGCACAGGGCAGGAACTGGGCCAGGGTCTCGCCCGGTGAGAACTGAACTGGGGGCACACCCCAGTTCAGCATATGGGTCCGCACAGACCGGGGCCTGGATTTGATCCTCGGTCCCCAGGGCTGCAAAGTGAGCGCTTAACCCACCAAACTATCCCAGCTTCCCCCAAATTACACATTCTTGATTTGAGAGCTCAGTTCAGTAACCAAAACTCTGTCAATGATTCATTTCCATCGTTTGCAAAGGACAGAGATGCACTAACAGGGACACAGGTGGTGAGGGTTTCCTCAACGCCCACCCGGGGAGGCAGGAATCACATGGACGTCACAGACTGCGTCTATTCAGGGACAGGATATGGAACCCAGCACCTTGTGAGACCTCAGCCACAGGGAGACCTACTGGGTCTCCAAGCTGATAACCGACTAATAACATGGCCTGGCTATATTCTTTCTCTGCTTGTCTTTGGGGGAAATATTTGCATTTTCTCCCATGTGGCTACCAGGTGGCTTCTGCACCCTCTATTTTATATCTTTTCCACTAGTAATTTGCTCCTGCTTATTTCTGTGTTCTGAATTGTCATAATTTCAGCCTTCTCATAATTCATCTGATCCTTACTTCTACCTGATTGTTCGTCTCAGTCCACCCTCAGTCAGCCCCCTGCCCTGTCTGCATCTTTATATGTCAGTTCCTACTGCCGATTCCCTCCCTCTATCTGCATTGCCCCATCCACATTCTTGAGAATAAGACTCTGGATGGCACTGTAAGTCCCTGTTTGGGCAGAACCTCAGGCCTCCCTGGCCACACACCGACCTATGGTTTTAATGATCTTGGGTCAAATGCTCACTGGCTGAAAAGAGCTATGGTCATAGAATTCAAAATATGTCCTTTTAACAAAGCCATGATGAGCAGGACAATTTTCACTTGAAGATCTCTAGGTAGGGAAGACATAGTATATCTAGAACAAGTCTCCTCAAGAGAGCAAGGTTTTATATTTTCACTTGTCAAAGAGACCATCTAAACACATTTTCATTGTCTCATAAAGAAATTGCTTTGGTAATTTCCTTCTCTTCCTCTTCTCTTTTAAAATTTTTCCATCCAGCCATCAAGCCACATACCCACCAATGATAATTCTCTGTTTTTTAAAAGAAATATATGAGGTCTCCAGTGAACACAATAACAGCTTTTCCACATAGTGGAACCAACCTCCCAAGGGAGGTAAGTGGTATATGTATGGCCTTGTGAGGACCCAAAGAATGATAGAAACCAAGTGCTATGAAAGTTCAAAGGAGGAAGACATCTTCTGGCTGGAGCAGACAACACTTTGGCTGAGCCCTGAAAGATGGGGATGATTCTGATAGTCATCCTAGACAGAAGGAACAACACCAACCTAATCCTCAAGTTAGTAGAGTAGCATCAAAATTCACACTTTGGTTTTTAAGTTCTAGAAAAAAGTACAAAATCATTACAAAAAATTCAAATCAAACTGAAATCATATAGGGTAAAATGTCTGTCTCCTGTCACTATTTACTTACCGCCATGACTTCTCTCCAAAGGGAGCTGCCTTTCATAGTTCATGATGACTGTCCAGACTCTTTTCTACATTATTCAATTAAAGCTTTATAATTATTTGGCTAGGAAGATACTAATGAACCCATTTTACAAAGTAACTTCTTTGGGTTAAGTAATTCTTTTGGTGAATGTCCCATCACACCTTGCTTTTATGGAGCTGTTGGCTTGACACAATTCAGACTTATGCTTGTACATAGCTCTTGTTTATAGGGGGTTATTTTGGTCAGAGCTGGACAAAATCTGGAGGTGGGTACTCATACATTAGCCTGATGAAAAGAGCCTACTTACAATAGCAAGTTCTATCTATACTGAAATTCAGGCCTCACCAGACCTTTTGAGGTACCATAAGCTTTGTTTTTGACTCCAGCAGAAGGTAAATTTTACTCTAATAATGGAATGCTGGTAAAATTGTTGAAGGTTTAAGAGAAATGAGACATGTATCTCCTCTATAATACCACTTTTTAAGTAAACCAAATGAATTATTTATCAGCTTGTGTCTAGTAGAACAGGCAACTGAATTTACTCAAGTTTCTTCCTTTCACATCCAAAGTCAGATTTCTAAAGGAACATTATCACAGAACATTTGTGGGAGACTCAAGTTATATGGGTGTAGAACACTTACCCCAGACTGCCATGAAAACAGCAAAGAAGACAGTGGCTCCATTGTCAAAAAGGTGGGTGACCTGGGAACAATATGAATCATAGTTAAATTAACTTCTTATATACTATGCTCTAATTCATATTGTTTTCAAGTTATGTAAAAATATTGAGCTATGGTGATATAAAATTTTCAGGGTTTGTCAGATACTCCTTTTAGATCATAATCAAGAAGGGATTTCCTCGAACTATGAAGTAGTTTGGATGTGGAACAGAGAATCTATTCTCTTTATGTGGGAATCTAGTTGAACATTTATCAGCAGCCCCAATAGTGCTGCTAAGAATTTCCTTTCATGCACTATAAAATCTATTATACGTGAACATATACATATGGATGTATTTAAAACCAGGAGGGTGTTAACTGTTGCTGTTTTAAAGGTTTCTGATCTCCCAAGCACTGCTTTTAATGTCTCATTTATTCACTTTGACAATATGGCTATTTTGTGTGTATAGTTATGAACAATCATTTTCTGGGCTGCCCTCTGGCTTTTGGCATTATAAAGAGGAGAACATATCATTAACAAAACCTACTTCTACCTATATTAAAGCCTCAGGTAATTGCTATATTTACCTATTGCACATAACACAAAGATAGGTAGCAATACTTCTTAGAATAATATATTCTATCATAAACACCACAGCAGAAAACAAAATTATTCTTGCTGCAAAACTTCCAAGCTCATTTGCGCCTCTAGGATAAATCACACCAATATCATGCCAAATTGAAACAATGACTGATAACATTCATAAAGCATAACTATTTTTTTTGTGCTTTAAACTCTCTATAAAGTGTACTTTACTGTCCCTTGGAGAATGTGCCAAGTATAAACAAGTCTTTTCCTATGATATCAGAGTAGAAAGTATTTCAAATATTTTCAAAATTTTATACCTTCTCTTTGCTGTCTCTCTCTTTTTGAACATAGGAGAGATGGGCAGCATTCAAACATCTAATATGAGACAAAAATCTAAAGCAGATTTATTTCATATGCCAGAGGGAGGATTAAGCTGGATAGTGGGCACTCAGCATCCAATTAAACCTGAGAGTTCCAGTGGTATGTGCATGCTGTGTGCTCTCTATTAGGCTATGTACTGGGAGTGGGTAGAAGTTGTTGCCTGAACCATCAGTGTAGATTCTGGAATGGATTGTGGTTGTCACTCTTTTTGGCTACTCAGGTCATCTTTCCTTCCTTCTCCCTTCTCTGGGTCACAGATCTTTCTAATGTAGGTCACTAGGGAGCACGTGGATCAAATAGAACTGGAGTCCTTCGCTGGGACTGGTTGGCAAATATTTGGAGAGAGACATTTTTCTGTTGCAGTTACCAATTTAGGAATATAAAAATCAGGAGGGGTGAGTTAATTGGGACTTCTGTTTCCTCTAAGATGGTAAGCCAGCATGGGCTGATGGCTCCCTCTGCCAAAACCAACCCCAGAGAAGCAAGAAGCAAGACTATAGGTTCCAAGAGCTAGTGAAACACAAAAACAAAGACCCTGACAACCCTAGGGGAGAAGGAAGGTAGCCTTGAACTGGTGTGTGTGTGTGTGTGTGTGTGTGTGTGTGTGTGAGTGTGTGTGCGTGTGAGAGAGAGAGAGAGAGAGAGAGAGAGAGAGAGAGAGAGAGAGAGACATGAGATGAGATGAGATGAGACGAGACAGA
>PVKE010016243.1:0-32253 GCA_004027555.1 Craseonycteris thonglongyai
AGAACCTCCCTTTACATCATTTCTAGGACACACTTAACTTTTTCATAAATCTGTTATCAGAGTTCTCAAATATCTTTTTTTAGCAGGTAACATTTTGATAAATGAAATGACAAACCTCACATATAAAATACTGAGAATATAATATACACTTATATAATATAAAAATTAAATAGATTAACTATATCAGGTATACATTTTTTCCAAATCAGAAAGATTTTCATACCAGGTTCATGAGCTAGAGCATGCTGAAGAACTTTTTCTGCTTTGTCATACCATTTCAATTTTAATAAAAGCTCAGCCAGGTCAAAGCAAAGACAATTTTGTTGTCCACTTTTCAGAGCGGCTTCATAGTAAGTGATTGCCTAAACAAAATCCATTTGAGTTAGAAAAAAAAGACAATGAGGATGAAATTCATGCATAGATACTTTACACATTACAGATGTAAAGCATATATATGTAACTGGAAATAACAGAGAAGCTTAGGCATGTATCTGCAGTATTGGTTAAGTATGCCATTTTTCCTTAGAGAATCAAACATCATACAAGGCAACTAGCACTTTGTAGAATAAATAGCTAAAGAAAAGTACTTGGTGAAAATTTTTTACCAGTTTTATTCCAGAAGCCAGTGAACATTATTGAAGACAAACACTTTGTTAGCTATTGTACACATGTGTTCAATGGTTATCAGGAACAGGGCAAGAATATAACTGCTTAAGAAAAATCCATTACCTCTACTAAGAAAAAAACAAAACAAACATACAAACAAAAAATCTCCAAGCACAAGGCTTACCAAAACTGATTCAACAGAAAGGACATCATTTGTGATATAATGAAAGACACATAACAATAGCGAGCTTATTGTAATTGATTTGGTGGCAAGTTCTTAGGTGCAAGACGAAGCCTGAAGTAAGCTTTAGGGTCCAAGCAGTCTTTGAAAAATACAGCAAAGAAGAATCTGAGACATGAGAAAACCTTTAACACAAATTTGAGTTTGTGAACACAAATTTGGAGTTTTACAACATCAAGATACAAAGATACAAACAGTGCTTGCGGAAGACCTCTCATAGAGCATGGTTTGAAAAATTTGGCTATTATGCTAAGTGAAAGAAGTCAGACAGACAAAGATAAGTATTATATGATTTCACTTATATATGAAATCTAAAAAACAAAATAAGTGAACAAACAAAACAGAAACAGACTCATAGATACAGAGAACAAACGGATGACTGTCAGAAAGGAAGAGGATTATGGGGCTAGGTGAAAAATGTGAAGGGATTAAGAAGCACAAATTGGTAGTTACAAAAGTAGTCATGGGGATGTAAAGTACAGCCTAAGGAATAGAGTCAATAATATTGTAATAGCTCTGTATGGTGCCAGGTGGGTACTAGACTTATTTGGGGAATCACTTCGTACATTATATAAATATCTAACCAGTATGCTATATACCTGAAGCTAATATAATATTGTGTGTCAATTGTAATTGAAAAAATAAAAAACAGTTTGACCCTACAGATATATTTTCAAATTATAAAGTACTTACCTTTGAATAGTTGTGAGTTTTGACAAGTGCTTTCCCAATTTTGCTTGCCAATGTTCCATCTTTTGGATTCTGATTTAATGCTTGCTCATATGCTACTATGGCTTCTTCAGGCTAATGTTGGCAGACACAAAAAATAAGCAAATAAACAGCTTAGCTGGATCCCACTAAATGACAACATTTCTATAATGAAGTTCTTCATTTGGAATATTTAATGAGACTAATAAAGCACATAATTAAATCCAGAAACCTTAATAATTTCAGAAGAGTTACTAGCATAGGTATAACTGATTAGTACAATACCACCTGTGCTAACTGCATTATTGTCTTCATAAATAATACTTTGAGAACTAAGAGACAGCTTCTTAACTTTTCATATCTGGCAATCAGTATAAAAGTCAGATACAGAGTCAGAGGATTGTTTCCATTTGAAGAAAACACCATCTTAGCCAATAGCTCTCTTCATCCCTCTGTTTAAAGGAGACTCTGACCTTGCTTCTCATATCATGTCTATTTTAAATAATGATAGAGTTGAATTACTGCACTCAATTTGAAAAGCAAAACAATTTTTTATTGTAATGGTTGTCTTTTTTACTGTGATAACTGAATTTTTGGATGAGTAAACAGTATTAAAAAAAACAAATTCCTTTTAATAGAATATTAATACTAATCACAGAGAATTAAAAAAAAAATTTACATTCAGTAGCATTAGAAAATTTACCTCTTGAATATTCATGTATGCATCTCCAAGGAGAAGAAAAGAACGAGGGCTGGGTATTCGTTCAGCAATTTCTCTGGAAATCAGATTCTATTGAGTATAATTAATACAAATATCTTCTTCTAAACCAATAAAAGGTAAGTTTACTTAATTTCAATTAACCAATAGCCATCAGAGTAGATTATACATGCCCAACATGTAATACTGTAAAACCAAACAAACCAAAAACTCCATCCATACCCACACTGTTTATGATAGATCAACATGTTTTTTCTTTCAATAAATCTCTGCATTTTCTGAAATGTGGGTAACCGAGTTCAAGTAGATAAATTCTTACTATCCAGACACATATTTTCTGTTATGTTTAATTTGGAATGACGTGGAAGTAAAGGTTCCAAAGAAAAGACGGGGGAGTGTGTGGGGTGGGGGGAACACATTGTCCTACCAGTATATATCCTGAGCTCTGATATTCATAGTATTAGTCATATGCTGAAATGAGCTATGTTTAAAAGTATAAAATCGTCTACTTAAATATTTGCTATTTATTTTTTACCTGCAAAATTTGTACTAAAAGTCAAAATACCAAACTCAAATAATAATGTGATTTTAGTCTTACCATACAGTATCTCATTTAATTGTTCAAACTCTATGAGAAAGATAATTATTATTCTGATTTTACATGACGGTGAGTTTAAATCTACAGTTAATGGTTCAGATCTGCCTGAATCAAAATCTTATGCTTTTAACAAATATATTATACTGCATTCAAACAAATTAATCCCATTTTGAAATACTTCCATATCATTAGAGATGACAGTGCTGATCTTTAGGAAACATCCTAGATAATTTAATGTAGGAATTCCCTTCATTTATCTCCATAGGGGGTGATGGTAGGTTTTTTTGAACCACTCAGCACCTACAAAGAATCTGATTGGTTTTCTGAGCTTTGATATTTACATAATATAAATAAACCAATCTAATTTGGTTTGATGACTTAATTCAACATTTTACTACGTTCTCAAGAGATAAAAAACATTAATTTTCTCTTACATGGAGTGTGTGCTTCTACGTTTTCTCTTTTTGTTTGGGGAAAAGAGTAAGAGCAACCCCTTTGTGTGCATGTGGGTATATATGTTCATGTGTGTGTGTGTTGGGTATCCCAGTAACTCCCAAGGCAATAAACAGTATATGACATAACTTTTAAAGGCCCTGCCCCTTCACCAAGGAAAATTTGTAACCCATAACCTAGCATGGTGTATACTAAACCATAACTATCATTTGCTGTAACTATTACTTTAAGAATTAAATACGACCACCTAGCCCCTGAATTGTTGCATTACACAATTTTCATAAGCTATTAGAATACATGTAACTATTGCTCTTCCCATTCCCAAACAGGAAGATTCAGGGTCTAGAAATAACATCCAATGAGGAAGAAACTAGTGTAACCCACAGGTAGAAATAAACATAATTACTATGATTTATGTTTTAGGGAGAGTGAGTTATTTGGCAAGAGTGATTCTGGTTGATCGTAGGACACAGTAGCAAGAACATATTAAGGCAAGCATCTTCAAAATATCTGTAAAGCAGTTAAAAAAAATGACAAACCTAAATTTGGTAATTAATTTCAGGAGGTAAATGTGACAAAATATAATGGGTTGAAATAACCATTTACCTATAACAAGTGATATATAACATTTTCTCTTTCCTGTGCTTCAGATATATATCTGCCATTTTTTCTTTGACCTCTATGAAATAAGGCTGTTCAGATGTAACATTCCGAAGCATGCTCAAAGCCCGTTCAACATCTCCTTGGGCCAGAGCTAGGTCCGCATTAGCAATAGTAACACGCAATTCTTCAGATGTCCCAGAAAATTCATGGATGGCGTCTTGTAACACTTTTGCTGCCTCATGCTGTAAAGATGAAATTAAAATAACATTCAAAATATTTAACAAATGACAACAGAAATGAAGATTTTCTACTAAAACAGAATGAACAATAAATGCTAGCAGTTACGATATTCATGAAATATTAATGAATTTTTGAAGAGCACAAAAAATTAAAACTAAACTCAGAAACTAAATTCAGATTACATTTTATGTGCTAGCTAAAAAGTCTTTTCATAACTGTGAAAATAGCAGTGCTATCTAAGATGCTATTAAAATTTAATGAGCATTTAATTTGTATCCAGCATTGTATTAACAACCTAATTTTTACTAAAAAGAAACAAACAAAAAAACCTGTAATTACTATTTTTACCCATACCATGCAGTAAAAAAATTGAGATTTAGACTTAAGATGTTAACAAATGATCGAACCAGAATTCAAACTCAGGCAGCTTGACTCCAAAGCCTACATTTTTAGCCATGTTCATTACTGTCCCATTGATGGGATCTAGTCGACAGCTCATCATAAAGTAGATTACTTTCTTCCCTAGGCTGGGACAGCGGTTTTGTTATGCCTCAGGTGAATATAGTACCTCTGTTCCAAATTTGTACCTCAATGAATCTAAAATGTCATTTAAAATTCCAATTAGCAATAGAGATTATGCAAGACATCAGGATTTCAAAAATGTTAAAACATGAAAAGAAAACAGTGCATCTTAGAATTGATTATTTATGGTAGAATTGGTTCTTATTAAATGTATGTTATGTTCATTTATTAGTGAAATACACATTCTTTGAGATTTGGCAAGTATCTAGATTCAGACTTCTTAATTTCCACAAAATATGAAAATAAATTATTAGCAACTGCTACAGCCCCAAATGCAGGTATCAGTGACATTTAAGTTCTTTATTTTATTGAATTCTCTCAGAATTACATGTATGCTATCCATCCATCCACCCATCTCCCCATCCATCCATTTGTATTATAATTATTTTTATAAGTATTTGATATTCTGATTGTCCTATGAGTTCACCTAAGCTGTATTCATCCAGTGGTTCTTTTCTCAACTATTAGAATTTCAGGATGGTACATTCAGTTTCTTAAGGTAATACTTGTGTGTGTGTATGCATGTTTGTATGTGTGTATGAATCCTCCTAGAAATTCACAGTATTAAAACTGTATTATATTAACACTTTTAATTCAGTAGCCAAGGAAATCATACATTATATTACTGTTATTATATTAATGCATTTCATAGTATATCATATAACATTACATTGTTATTTATGTTATATTATTATTTCATTGTAGCCAACTGGTATTTAAAGTCATCTAGGTCCAAACTACGTTTTAAATTCAGGGGCTTTCAGGGGTTTCCAGAAAGTATTAATACATGATTTACATGATTTCATGCAAAGTAATAAAAAATGTAATTTTCAATTTTAATACTTGGTCAAGAAAAAAAAAAAAAATATATATATATGAATAACAAAGTTCAGATCTGAGACACTGAATTCAAACTTGACCTACCTGTTCTCCATTTAAGCGGTGAACCTCTACCAACTCAAGAAAGATTGATAAACGATGACTTGCATCAACTTCAGTTTTTTTGTACTTTGATTTTGAGAAAGTTCCAATTTTCCTCATTCCTGGTAAACTCATTGCCATATGCAGAGTTTTAACTGCGTCTGCTATTTCGCCCATTTTCTTTTGTGACTGAGCTTTTATCAAATGATATAAAGGATATTCTCTCACCTGAAAAAAATAATATTCAGAAATATTTTCTTGAAGTGCTTACAACATCAACACATAATTTACAATCCTACAAACATTAAAATAATAGGATCTTTGAGGACAGTCTATCTGTGATTGTATGTGGTCTATTTTTGTCCTTTTATTAACTTTCTGATCATTTATTGTAATAAATTAAATTCAGAAAACCTGCCACTGCCTAGTGTCCCCCTGAATGACAAGTTAATTAAGTGCTCCTATCATGACAGAAGAGAAAATACAAGTAAAGTTTATAGGTTAGCATATATATTCTAAGAAATTACTCGAGTTTTCAGGAAAGGAGTTTCTTTATCTGGAACTTCTGGTACTGATATAAACTTACTAAAGTTCTAGAAACAAAGTTTTGTTCCCTTTCTTTTCTTTAGTTTTCAATTTTAATACTAAAAATTTTAAGACACTTTAATCAAACATTGTTCTTGCCCTTTGAATCTATTCTGAAACATGTAATGAAGCTTCTCTCTTTACTGTGGCTAGCAACAGTGTACGCAAAAAAAATAGAATTACAAAAATGGGTCAGAAAGGAGGAGTCAAAGAGGAGGTGATAATTCCAAATAAGGTGAAGTAGTAGCCATATAATGTCTAGGACAGCTATACTCCTCCTTCAGGTTGTGGTTCTAAATCTTAGTCACCTATGAACTTTGTGTAAATACTCCTGCATACCTCTTCCCTTAAGAGTTTCTGATTGATTGGGATTGGGCACCTGCACTGGGGTTATGATGTACCACCAGTCTTGAGTATCACTGCCCTAAAAGCAGGCATTATCTTCTGCAAACCTTGCCTGGAACTTGAATTCTCCAGTCCACTGAATTGTTCTCACATAATATAGGGCTCAAGACCCTGTGAACTCAAGTGAAAATTTGAGGAGTTTCACCACAACTCCAGGAAGTTCAGGAAGTACCTAAACCTAGGATTTCTCCTAAAGCTGAGGGATATGGGATATAACACAGAACATCTTGGATAGAAATCTGGTGTATTTATATTCTCTAACCACACACCAAGTTCAAAATGACTAAGTGTTCTTTGATGATGAATCTAAAAAAGTTACAGAAATCTAAGCTCCAATAAAGAAACAGGCAATAGAATAAAATCCTTAGACATAAAAATATTTGGCATAACCCTTTATAATTTACAGTTATTTTAATATAACTTTATTACTGTAGTTAAGGCTCATTATAACGGTAGAGTATCATGCATTGTACAGAAAAGAAAACTGAGGTTCAGACAGAGATAAGTGGAAAGACTAGACGCTGACTCCAAGGCTTTTGTTGCCAAGTACATACAATTTTTAACTATACCACAGTTGCCTCCATTTGTTTTCCTGTCGCTTGTGATTCCAAAGTCTCTTCCATTAAAAAATGCATTTACTAGCAAAATATTACAGGTTAAAATTAAGAAATGGTTGAATACATAATCATTTGCTAAAGGTTCAAGGAAGGTGACATGTCTTAACAACTTGAGTCTAGTTTTACTTACCTTAAAATTATAGCTCAAACAAAGTTCAAGAGACTGAGAACACAGTTTGAATTTTTCTTGAGACAAATAAACCTGAGCCATCAGGAGGTGAGCATCTGCATAAGAAGGACTGTGTTCTAGGCAATGCTGCAGGTTATTATAAGCTGCTTCAATATCACCTAAAGAGAGAAACAAAGAAGAGATAAAGATCTGAGAGAGAAGAGGGAGAAAAGTAGTTAGTTAGTCTATGGATAGGAAAAGTAGTTAAGTCTATGGATAGTTCTAATGTTTGAACTTGAAGTCCTCTGTGCATGAGGCCATGGTTTAATCTCCACCTGTACTAGTTAGCTCTCTTTTAGACTGCATAAAGAACATACCTATAAATCAGAATACACCTGTAAGACCACCCCTGTTCAGAATGAGCAAATGAGGGAAAGCGTGTGAAAAGATCAGAATTGATCACCATTGTTACTGAGAGGTCTATAAATACCTTTATTCACGTTGTTTATCAAAAAAATTATTTTATTTATAATTTAAAATAAGTAAGGTAAAAGAATTTTCAATAGCTAAAATGTTCTAATGTCACATTTAAAAAGAGGATTTAGTCTCATTTTCATTCTGGGCTAGAAATTTTTTACTGTATATAACATAACAAAAAAAGCATAAGAATATATTCAGAGATTTAGAAATATGAGTTATAAATTTAAAATGCCTTTAAATACCAACTGAAATATCAAATGATGTAGAGACACACTCTCAAGTTTAAAGTGACTGGAAGAGTGGATTCTGTCTTGGGTTGGCAGGTGGGGTAGGAAGAGGCTCTTCCTCTGAACTATAGCATAGACTCTAGGTACTAGTGATTTCCTGTGATATGACCCATACTGATCTGCATTAGGTGTCTTATATATTGGTCTTAAGTGAGCATAACTAGGCCAAACTCCCACTCAGCTTTGCTAGAAGAATGGGGGAAGAAGAGATCCTAATTATATTCTGTTCAACACTCTTGTTAACCTTACCTGATACCTCAAGAGACAAAATAAGGCTTATTACATTCAGGGCTTCCAGTTCCCAAAGGCTCAATGTACTTAAACAGAAACCCACTTAAGCAGAAAACATTTTTCCTTTGAGACAGATGATTAATGCAGAAAAATTTGGCTGAGGTAGAACAATTACTTATTAAATATAGTGTCAACATTTGTCCATTAACAATCAAACATAATAAATATTATATTATTTTTCATTGTGATGCAATCCAACACTAAAAACTGAGTAGACAAAAAAGGAAATGGGAAGATTAAGCATTAGTGAATTGGCATGCAAATTACCACTCCTGTGTTCTTTTAAGGAGGAGGAGGATTAAGGCAGTAACTTGAAAAAAGAAGTTATTACAAAGGGGAAAAAGTGCATGTAAAATAATCAGGGTTTACAAATAAGGTACTGAAGAAAATAAGGATTATGGGAATAACTGAGATCAGAATCTTGTTTCTTCTAAAGGTAAGGGGAAGGAAATGTGGAGTTAGCTTTAGAAGGCTACTAAGTATTTAAAATGGAGAAATGAGACAACACTTGGGAAAAACAAGCCATATAAACAAAGAGCACATCAATACCACATTCTTATCTAAAAGCAGTTCAATTTCTCTTGAGAGGAAATGGAAGACATTACTGTTCTCTGATCTGTTTTTGTCAGGGTCCCATATACTAAAGAACATGGCTGGCCTTTGTTCCAGGTTGTTGACAAGGAGTCTCTAAATTTTGGAATCATTTCCAAAATGATTGGAGTGTCTTGGTTATTCAAAGTGGACCCAGGTAGTTCATAACAACTTGACTTAGGAGGGGTCTGGCCACCTCAGAAAGAGCAACATGATTAAAGGTTGGGGGCTTTGAGCTCTGTGGTATCAATCGGACCTCAGGGGGAAGGAAGCTGGAGACTGAGTTCAATCACATGGCCAACGATTCAATCCATATGTATGTAATAAATAAAACCCTATGGACATGGAACCTTGGGTGAGCTTTCCTAGTTGCTAATGTTTCACAGGTATTGTCATGCATCATTATGTCAGAAAGATGATGCGTCCCAACTCCACAGGGACAGAACAATGGAAACTACATTTGCGACCCTCCCAGTCCTTACTCTGTGCATCTCTTCCTTTTATTGGTTCTGATTAATATCTTTTGCTATAACAATACTCTGCTTGTACATATATACTTGTGCTTTCCTGAGTTCTGTGAACCATTCTAGTGAATTCTGAAACCAGAGGGGGTTCATAGGAACCCTGGGTTTACAGCCAGTTAGTCAGAAGTGTACATTGTCTTGGGAACGCTTGAACTTGTGGCTGGTGTCTAAAGTGAGGGCAGTCTGATGGAAGATTGTGCCTTTAAATTGTGAAGTTTGGTTCAGTTTCAGATAGTTGTCCCAGAAGTCACTGTAGTTAGTAAATTAGCAAGACTACTGCCATTTCGACCTGTGCCGGCACTATTTCAGGCTGCTTTAAAAAAGAAAATGTGGTTAAGAAATGAAACTTTTATTCCTAGAAACTTGGACAATTAACTATGACTATAATGAGACTTATTTAAATCAAATTTCAAAATAAATAATGAATGTTTAATAAATTAATGACTGAATTCAAAAGTCCCAGTTTCATCACCTAATAGGTGATGCCCACTCCAATTGGGAACAAACTAGAAATACCATGTGGCTCAATAACAGAACTCAATCAGAAGGAGGTATTATAGAGTCACTTATTATAACTGCAGTACTTTAGAGGTAAAACATGTTTTTTGAATTTAGTTCTTTTTCTCTTTTAAGTTAAAAATGGGACTCCAAAAATTTTAATAAAGTCAGTCCCTTAGCTCTTTCTATTACGTGTAAGATATAATAGTTTATGAGAACACTTTAAATTGGTTTCTGCCCTTTAGGACTTTAAAAACTTAATTTGCTTTGAATAGCACTCGGCCAGCAAAAGTTCATGCATTAGCACCATATGAAGTTCTATTTTTATGCATATATCATATGTATGTTTGTGTCTTAAAAAGCTAAGATTATAATAGAGGATATTTTTTTATCTGTACATAAACAGTCACAGAAACTAAATAGAAATTAATAAATTTCACTAGGTCCTAAAACCTGGTAAATATCACATTTTGATATGACAGTGAGTTAACAACTAAGGATTAAAGACTGTAAATTACTATTGGCAAGCCCCAGTACTATCTGATGGACTTTTCTAAAGTGGTAGAACTGTATATTTTCCAGCAATTCACTTAAACCACAAAATTTTAACCTAATTTTTAAAGAATTAAATAGCAATGCAAATTATACAATTTTATTTTGGATAAAAATTAGTTATGTATACACACATAAAATATGCATTTTAAGTGACTATGCTCCATATACGTGGCGTTCTTAGTTTATGTTATTTTTATCAATATGAGAATATAAAGATTATTTTAAGCTTTTAAGGAATATCTTACCTGACAAATATTTTACTTTTGCTATTAGGAAGACAGCTTGTAGGAGACCTGGTATAGTTCTTACTATAATCTCCAAAACAGAGGTACAACGTCTGAGAAGTGGAGAAATGGGTTGCCCAGGACTTGCAGGCTAAACAAAACAAATTAGCAGGTCATTTTATAAGTTTCCAATAGTATTTAGCTAAAAATAAACATATTAATTTTAATATAAATACTGAAACCAGATATTTTATAAATTTTGTTACTCTATTTATTGCCCAGTATCTTTGCTATGACTAATCTAATACTAATTTATCTCCCTGAGACTGATGAGCAGACTGTAAATAATGGCTTTGTTCAGCAAAATAATTACAAAATTATTATACAACTATTCATTCGGTAACATATGAAAAAAGCATATCGATTCAAAACGTTATCAAGGAAACATATCTGTTCAACGGAAATACAACTAAGAGGTAGAATTTCTTGTTGAATTAAGAGTCAAGGTAACATGAGTTCTAATTCTAAACCTGCCTTATAACTTACTTTATTCAATAATTTGTACTACCCGAGTACTGTATGGTCAGTTTTTAGAGAATTCAGATTTTGTTTTCCTAGTGGAAATCAGAAGGTAGAACACATTCGGGTATACTACATCAGATGTCTCAAACCTTTAAATTTGTACTTTTCTGCCTGGCATGGTATAGGCCCTCAGAGTTTTTTTTTCTCTTTTTATTAATAATGAACATGCTAACTAAAGCACTACTAGATCATTTGTTTCTTTTAATGGTTGTCTACTCAACAAATATTTATCTAGTGGTTATCCACTCACAACTTAGAAATGTGATTATCAGAACTTAAATATCAAATGTTCATTCTCCTCACTTTGCCCTACTAAAGCTATTTCATTTACCTGAAGGTTGATCCTCCCCATCCCCCCCACCCATCTTACACCTCATTCACACACATTCTTAAATGGAGTATGGATGGCCTTGTACTGACAAGTACTCTTACAATGAGCCACTGCTACTGACAAGAAAGTCGCATCTTCTCACTACATTGAAGTACAAAAATATGTGTGCTCAAAAGGATTTTCAGAATATCAGTACGATGCCTAGAATACTTTCACTTCTTGAAATTTCTATAGCACTTACATGCTACATAATACTATTTAACATTCTATACCTTATACAGTTTCATAGTTTCATATTTAGTTTTGTCTTTTACAAGGGACTAAGGGTCTTTATGTGTCTTGAAAATCAGAATTTTATACTTCTTCACATAGTATTTTCTTAAAACACATTTATTTTCTCAGTGTAAATGATAATAATGAAAATATGGTGATATGGTGAGGTTCTGATAATAATCTTTGCCACCTGCTAAGAAGTAGGTTATTTAGATTATTGAAAACAATTAGAATTGTTTTCACTGTAGTTTCAGAGTGAATCACACACAACAAAATAGGACTTCTGTGGACAATTTCTAAGGCAACATAAACTGAGCTAGAGAAAGAGACAAAGCTATCTTTTCCACTGAAAACAGAATTATAAATGCCAACTAGGTTCTATCATGCTGATAAAGGTTATTATGGAAAAACTGAATGTCTATGGACTAGAGACCCAACTATCACTTAATACATTATTTCTTGCTCCACCTACAGTTTAGTCCCAGCACAGCTGCCAGAAAAATCCTTTTAAAAAGTTTAATCAGATCATACCAAAAACCCTCTAGTGGCTCCCTGTAATACACAGAATTGAAGCCAGAGAAGTTAAAACAACCAGAACTGAAGTGAGAAGTTACATTTGGTATCCTATGCTCTGACCTCTGACTACTCACCTTCTCATCTGTCCCAACCACACTTCTCTTTGTGTACCCTTTGGGGCACTGCATAGCTGCTCCCTGTGCCTAAAACACTCTATACTATATTTTCACATGACCTCTTCAAGTTTTTATTCAAATTTTACCATCTTAATGAGGCCTACCCAGATCATGTTATCTAAAATGACACCCCCCACATTGTGCTACTGTTTTCTTTGTGATCTAAAATACTACATAAGTGACTTGAATATATTTTCCATCTTCTCCTGCTCGTATATCAAAAGGGCAAGGGTTGTAGTTTGTTTTGTTTTTGTTTTTTGACAGAGAGACAGAAAGAGACAGAGAGGAGGAGGAGGGACCAGAGCAGTCTTCATAGTTGACAGCATTAGTTTTCCATATAGTTTCACTCTACAGGTGGGTGTGGAGCTGTGCAGGGCAGGAAATGGGCCGGGAGCCACCCGCATAGGCCCAGCAAGAACTGAACTGGGGGCACACCCCAGTTCAGCATATGGGTTTGCTTGGGCCAGAGCTGGGATTCTATCCTCGGTCTCTGGGGCTGCAAAGAGAGCGCTTAACCTGCTGGGACATCCCAGCTTCCCCGTAGTTTGTTTTTAAACAACTATTTCCCTAGCTCTGAACAGAGTGCTGTGTACTCTGGGTAGTGAAAAATGCACTCAATGTCTAAAAACTGTATACAGATTATGACTGGGGAGACTAAGATCAATCCCAGGAGTTATGCTAGAGAGGTTAATTTAAAAACAACAACAACACCACTATGAAAGTTTGGAAAAGGATGTGATAATAAAAAAAACCAGCATAAAAGTTACCTATGGAAAGTTCATTATTCTCATATGCTTTTTAACACAGTTACTGAAGCTGTAGATCAGCGAGAATGCTAAGAACTATATTTTTGCAATGAAGATAGTGCCTGTCATGATATCCCAGTGTTGCATTTGTGAAATGAGTATAATCAAGTCATTTGCTTACTATTTGCAACAAAAGAGGGTTGATTAATAAATCCATATCATTTTGGAATGATTACACAACAGAGGGTTCCATGCTCAGTTCTATTCAAAGCTAGATAAGGCAGATGACATGATAATAAAGATCTATATAAAACAGATGTCAGTTAGGATACAAAAGATATGGTAATCTTGAATTATGGGATGAATCATGAAGATAAAATTACAAAGGGATAAATGTAGTTTTATACTCGGATCCAAATTTACAGTGAATAACAGATCTAATGACTTTAGTTAATTATTAATTCAGTAGGGGTTGATAATATAATTCATATAAAGGAAGCTGGATGGACATGCAGAATTAAGAAGGAAAAAGATCTAGTCTAGGTCTTGCAGGCTAAGTCCACATGTGGAATAAAAGACCTGACAAAATAAAGGGTGAAAGTAGTCATTACTATAAATATTCTGATTAAAAATTATTCCAACTAATATATACAAATAATTTCATTTAAAATGTGATACAGTCTAACATGTGGAAGATAATTTATTAGTACATTTTATAAAACATCAAGTAAATGCATCCTCGAAAATAAGTCCCAGAATGACTTACCTGCATTGGACAGAAATTCAGATATTCTGTAATAATTTCTAGCAAGAAATCAGGATTTAACTTCTCAAAATACTGAATGCTAAGAGGTAAATCTTCTAAGTGTGAAATATGAGTGTCCAGGACATCATTTAACAAATTGATAACTTCTTCTTGTCGTTTATTTTTCTTCATAGCAAGAACTGCATGCAAAAAGGTTAATTCCTAGAAAAATAAGTTGTTTTTTTATTAAATAACTCCATTCAATTATAAAGCCATTTATTTCTACTTAGATTTCAAATGTATACGAAGTGCTACTGATATGCAGTATTAATTCAAACTTAATAGCTTGGATGAATTTTTAAGATATTTTGAAAGAATATTTAAAGTCTAATTTTGCATGGAGGTAAATTAATAAATAAAGTTATATATTAAAATTAGTGTATATTGGTCCTTTAAAGCCATTTCTAAATAACAGAACAATTTAAAGTTTCATACTTTATAAACAGCATCTGGAATCTACCATCTAATCAAATAAAATACGGTACCGCAGATTTTCCAATAGACTGCTCAATCTCACTAAGGAATTCTAGCTGCTGATCTGCATCCTGTAATTGCTCTTCTATTAATTGACATCGAATAAATCCTAAAACCAAACAGGACAAAAAGAATCAATGTCAACATCAATTCAAGCATGCATCCTTTAAGCTAATACAAACATTAATAAAACAGATTTTTTCTCCATAATACACTGAAACTTTTAGATAAAAAATAAATAAATAAAAAGAAGAAAAATAAAATGGTGGAAGAAAATAAAATGGGTAACTTGTTACCCATATAAAATCTGTTACAGATGGAATTCATAATATATAGGAATTATCTCATAAGCATCTATTCTCTCAAGATATCATTTAAGAAGTAAAAATTCTATTTTTAAAGATAATGTGATTTTTTCCCCCTATTATGGATAGTAAAGAATATTTTTAGAAAACCACAAAATACATTTTTTTTAATGGCAGGTAGGAAAAGTAATTATGATTTTCATCCACATGGGGAACATTATAGAAATAGTGGTCACACCAATCAGTGCAGAGACACTGGCTTCATCCAGTGTCATGGCAGTCTTATACCACTTCAATGCTTCTTTAACTTTTCCTTGTAAAATCATCTGGTATCCAAGTTCTGTAGCATATTCTGATTGCTGAGGGGTTAAATGGAAAGCTCTTTCTAGTAATGTTTGAAGTTTTTGAAGAATAAGTTGACTACGTCCACACTAAAAAGAAAAAATATATAAGTTAAGCTAGAACATTTCTACTCAGACAGAAAGATTTTTTGCCCCTAAATATACAATTATTTGTACTTCACAGAAGCAAAATTAAAAATAATAAAATTAATATTCAAAGAAAAATAAAATTTCTTTATTTACTATCTAGACAGTGCAGTAAGAAAGTTTAAATCCTATTGGAACTTATATATCCTAATGAGTAGTAATTTTACAAAATAGCTATCTTGAAAAGTTTACTTCTGATATTGCTGCGCAAGTATATTTTTTTAGAACTCTATTCAAAGTGTGTAATGACTGCTTTACAAGTTAGACAAGAAAGTCAATTCTTTATGGTTGTATACTTTTATATATATATATATTTTTTTATGGAATAAAAAACTAGGGTAAGGATCTGTTTCCTCCCTAAAGACAAGGGTGCCACCAGTGAGAAAATTTTAAAAAATCATGCCTTAAGACTCTTCTTGAAAAAAGCTTCAAAAATATTTTAAGACAGAGCAATGCTGTAAGAAAAAGTATATAACTTTTGAAGACAACAATTTTTAAGAGTAAAATACTAAACTGTTTGAATTTTCCTAAACTAATTATGTATCTGGCAAAAGGTAAATAAAAAGGGTAAGTATCCCCTCCCTAACTAAAACTTTCAGGATTTGTTTTTCTTGAACTTCATACAATCTGACAAGCTTTGTCTTTTAAAGAATTCAGTTTACTCATATCATTTTTTTTTTTTAAAGATTTATTTTATTGATTTTTGACAGAGAGATACAGACAGAGAGAGACAGAGAGAAGGGGGAGGGCCCAGAGCAGTCTCCATAGTTGACAGCATTAGTTTTCCATATAGTTTTTACTCCATAGGCGGGTACAGGGCTGCACAGGGCAGGAACTGGGCCGGGAGCCTCCCACATAGGTCCCGGCAAGAACTGAACTGGGGGCACTCCCCAGTTCAGCATGTGGGTCCGCATGGGCCGGGGCCGGGATTCGATCCTCAGTCCTCGGGGCTTCAAAGCGAGCGCTTAACCCACTGAGCCATCCCAGCTTTCCCTACTCATGTCATTTAACACTTACTATCCTTTATCTTTTTTCTTTCAACTTTATATTTATTTTATTAATTATATTTATATTAACTTTAATATTATTAATTTATATTATTTAACTTTAATTTATATTTATTTTTATTAATTATATTTATATTAATTATTTTACTTACTTAATGTACCTTTTCATATTTTCCCTAGTTTAATTAAACCCTTAACATTCAAAGACGTCTCAGATGTTACGTGTCTTAAGCCATTATGTCTCTGAAACATGCACAGATTTAATTTGCTTTGTGTGCAGGTATAATGTAAATATTATCAAAAAATAATTACATATATTTAGTGTTGAAGTGTGAACTGTAGAAATAATCCCTGTAAGATGTCTGTTTTGAATTTGTACAAAAGTTATGCTGAAAGCCAAATGGGGTACTTGAGTGAAAACAGAAAGACTGATATTCAACAAATTTGTACTGCTCACTGTTCAACAGAAGATTCAAATTCAAGTAGAGGTGACCCGATCCAACATAATGTTCATAAATGTGCAAAATGCCTACCTCTATCAAGCAGTGATGATTGCGATTCAGGAGATGAAAAATGGAATTGGGAAGAAAAAATATATATTGCAAAAAAAAAAAAGAATGTGCCCCAATTCTGGCATAAACACTTTCGTTTTGCAAAGACTAGGAGCAAATCCTATACCACTTTGTGTTTTGAAACAAGTGCTAAGTGATGTTTTTTTGAAATAACTGTTGAAACAAAAAAATACGCAAGTCAAAAGATAAAGTACCGGTACAAGAGTTTGAAAAGGGACAAGGAGTGGTTCCCAGTAACAAGTGAAGAAATGAAAGCGTACCTTCTGCTATGTGTCATAATATCACAACAAAAATCTAAAATAGATATGTACTGGTCAAAAAGGAGCAATATCAAAGCCACAGATATTTTTAAAAACTATGCATCGCAAACGTTTCTTGTCTATATCACACTTTCTTCACTTTGTGGATAATGAAACTATATGTAAAGAAGACAGAATATGAAAAGTGCTTAGTTGACTATTTAAATAATAAGTTTGAACAATTATGCACAATTATGCACAACTGTTATGAACAAGTATGCAGGGACAAAGATGTCTCCCTAGACAAATCACTGATGAAATTCAAAGGACGGGTGGGGTACATGCAAGTTATAGCTACCAAATGTGCCAGATTTGGAATCAAAGTTTACAAGTTATGTGAATCCAATACTGGATATTGCACCCACAAATGTTAAATTGCAAAATAAATAGTATTTTTTGCTTAATTTCATTTACTTCATATGTCAAGGGGTTAAGTAACTTTTCAATCTTCTCATTTCAGGTACTGACTTCAAGATTCTACTGTATTTTTCTATTCTATTCCTGATTCCCTTCTTCCTATGGGTACTTGTAATACAAACATTTCTGTATTACTCTAAGGAAATTAAGATACCAATCATCTTCTCCACCAAAATAGTCTATTAACCACATTGAAACTCTTTTCAAATTGTTTAAAAACAAAACAAAGAACAACTCTATTCATAAGTCTTGTACTCTAATTTTATTTCTTATGCCTGGAAGGTACTCCCCTTATCCTTAAAGGCTCAAGTGCTACTTCCTCCATGAAGGCTGCATGATGGCGTCTTAGAGCTGGAAATCATATCTCCTCTAAAGTACCTTTCTTAGGAATGTGTTACATATTTATATATGTATTGTATTTTCACTTGTGACTTATTTTCTATTCCCAGCTATAGCTAACAGAACTCTGGTTTATAGTAGGCAGTCTTACAGTTCTGCTGAACGCTAGTGTGATCTTATAAAAAAGTTGAGCATTCTGTGGTTCCATGGCATCCAATGCACTTCCTAAGTTTTCCAGTATGCTTGCAGCCTGAAACAAAATTGTCCAGTGTCGTTTTAAAATAAACAAAGAAAAAAAGAACATAATATATGATACACAGACTAATAAAATTCTATATGCTGTAAGATGTTTTACAAATTCCTTCAAAAAGCTCAATAACTATCAACACAGAATTGATTTTCAGAATGTCTTTAATATTTGTTACTGAATGAAAATGAGTGGGTAAAGATACTCATAATATTCAGTTAATTGTATATGCCAAGCTCCCTCTCCAGTAACTAATTCATGACACAAGTAAGCTATGAATAATAACATATTTATAATCATTATTATGTGAAAGTAGCTCTTGAACTACATAGACTGGTATATATTTAAATTAGTATCTAGAATAGAAAAATCATTAAGTTACTTAGTATAAATAATTTCAATATCTGGAAAATTTATTCAAAAGTTGCCCCTACTAAAATTCTTTTAATATTTACTGAAGTACCTACTAGGTACTGTCACATTAACTAATTTAACTGAAGTAAACACAATCTAAATCTATGACTTGTTCTAAAACTATGTATTTGCTTCAGACTGGATTTTGGTATTCCATAATCTAGTATATACTCAAAGTGTTCACTATTAGAAAAACATATACCTTATTATAAGGCCCAAGGGGATTTCATTCTAAGTCCATTTAACTTATGTATATTTAAATTTTAAGAACACTGTGAATATTTTGCATATGTACTCTTCTATATGCAGTATCATCAGTAACATTAATTATTACCGTATTTTCCGGCGTATAAGACGACCGGGCGTATAAGACGACCCCCTAATTTTACAGTTAAAACATAGGTTTAGGCCTATATTCGCTGTATAAGACTACAGCCTCGGAAGTGGGGGTTAATCTTATACAGCGAATATAGGCCTAAACCTATGTTTTAACTGTAAAATTAGGGGGTCGTCTTATACACCCGATCGTCTTATACGCCGGAAAATATGGTATATGAGAGCTGTCCAGGAAGTATCCAACCATGCAACAGTTATCATTATAATAATGGCTGAATTTTTTCCATACAGCTCTTGCATTACTGCATGGAGTTTTACATAGAAAACCACATATACAGTATGAGTATCTTTACCCACTCATTTTCATGGGTAATTTCCAAGGTAATTTTGACTAAATAATGTTTTTACTTTACTAGTTGAATAAGCTTACCTCTTTGTTAAGGTGTATTTCCAGGAATCAACTAATAGCTACCATGACATATGAGGGGGTTAACCAAACAAAGTGGGAATTTATTTATAAAAAGTTGTGTATTTACTCTTACATGTTTAAGCTTGAATCACCTTCAAAGTACTTTCCGTTTGATGTAATACACCTATCAAAATACGGCCTTTTAGTGTTCTTGCTGTTTTTTGTTTCACCTCTTCCACATGAGTAAAACAACTTCCCTTTTCTATCCAGGAAAATTAAAAAGAAAAAAAAAAAAGTCGCCAAGGAGAGACTGGATGAAGAGGGAGGGTGACGCATAAGGGTCATGCCATTTTTGGTCAAACACAACTGAATGATCAGTGGTGTGGGCAGGTGTGTTGTCATGCCACAAGTTGCCTTGTGTGAATCACCATCATAAAATGGGCAAATACACTGAAAGAGTCTCCAGAAAAAAATTCACTAAGGCCGAATGCTGCCTCTCACAACAATACCAGCTGGTACACTGAAGCAGATGGGCTTGTAGAACACTCACCTAGTGGGGGACTCCTGTACTGCAAGGGGCCCACCCTCCACAACATAATTCCATTTTGGGGTGGTCCCCCTGTACATTCTAAAAGAGTACCTCAAGTCTCTAAAGTAAGTTCATGTGTGTATGTAACTACATATATTTTTACTACAGGAAACTTAAATAGCACAATAAAACTTACCTTTTCTATATTCCCTTCCCTACACAAATAGTAAAGAGCCAGCATTCTTAGAGCTTCCACATTTTGTTTATCTTGAAGCATTAACCTGCAGAAAAACATTTCACTTAATGTTGGAAGAAATTTATGTGTTGTCTTTTATTTCAAGGCTTGAAATATTAACTTTGCTGGTCTAAATATGTAATTTCACTCAGTACAATGACCTCTTCTTTATGAAAATTATCAACCTCATTATTTAAACTAAAAACACTCTAAATCTTATTTTTTAATTATTTTATTTTTTTAAAGATTTATTTTATTGTTTTTGACAGAGAGAGAGAGACAGAGAGAGAAAAGGTTGGCGGGGGTGGGGGGGGGGCAGAGCTGTTTCCATAGTTATATGTCTTCAGTTTTCAACATAGTTTCATTCCACATGGGTGGGCAGGGGATATGCAGGGCAGGAACCAGGCAATGGCCTCCCGCATAGAAAGCACACCCCAGTTCCACATATGAGTCCGCACGGGCCGGGGCCAGGATTTGATCCTCAGACCCCAGGGCTGTAAAGCGAGTGCTTAACCTACTGAGACATCACGGCATCCCTTGAATCTTAATTTTTAATAAGTTTAAAAAAGATATGAATAGATTGTATCAGTTTCCTGAAATCCTCTGGCAATCCTAAATAAAGTATTAGCTAACTACATAAAATAGTATATTAAAAGAATAATTCACCTTAACCAGGATTATTTATTACAAAAATTCCAGGAATGCAAAGATGAGTTATACATTTAAAAAATTTATTAATGTAATTCACAACATTAAAATAGATTCCTATTTGATAAAAAAAAACAAACTAGAAAATATAAAAAAATACTCAATTAATAGGAACAACACTGTCAATAAGATATAAACTTAGCAAAAAATCAGCAAAAGCTGTAAAAATTCCTATAAACTTTACTCAAGGACATTCAGAAAAAGAACTGAACAAATGGGGTAACACCCTACGTTTCTTATGATAGATGGTGTGGTGCACTGAATTAGGAACTATAGTTTTTCCATTCTTCCTGAATACGGTGCCTTCTGCCTTATCACGATTGGGCAGCTCCTCCTATAGCAGCTGCCGTGTACTTTACTGCTCCTTGACTATGGACTGGAACAGTTTTATGACATTGACCAATAGCATGTGGGCAGGAATGGCAATGAGGCATGCCTAAGTTTGAGGGCATCATGTATTTATGCTTGTGCTTGCATCTTTGTAAGCACCATGAGAACACCTTCTGGGTAGTGACTGCTCTTTGACTTGAGCCCAGGGGATAACACACTGAGAACTGACCAGAGAGCCCAGGTTGCTGTGAGGTGACATGCCCATCCAGCTGAATCTGAATCAGCCCATCCTAAATGAGCCACACACAAGTGAGAAACAAAGGCTTATTATCACACGCCCTGAGATTTGCAGTTGTTCGCTATGCACCACAGCTGCTTGATGATAATATTCATTTTGGGTTAAAAAAAAATTCTCCCCAAATAATCTATCGATTAAATACAGTTCATATCAAAATCTTAAAAAGTTTCTTTTTCTTAATTCTGACAGTCCACTGCAAAATAAGAGCCAAGAAAACTATCAAAACAGAAGCAACATGACAGATAATTTAGGCAAAAAGACATCAAAATTCATCAGAAATATGGAAAAGAATAAACCAATTTTAAAAACAGTTTATATACAGAAAAAGAATGTTTTTAATACAAAAAATGCTCAATCTCAACATGGTCAAGGTAATGAAAACAAAAATAAGGTACTATTCTTATTTTACAAGATTATTTAAAACAAACACACATGCACATACAAATAAACAAGCAAAAACATACTGATAATAGCCATAATGGGTGAGGATAGAGGGAGGGTGCACTAGCATAACTTCTTAGAAGAAGAATTTGGCGGTGTCTCAAAATTTCAAGTGTGTATACGGTACCTGAGGCAGAGACTGCAATGTGTCTTGTCTCCTCAAATCCAATCTTGTCTTATTTGCTTTGGCACATGGTTAGCCCACATTTCCCAGCCATCTTTGCATTTAGATATGGCCAATGTGAGATGAAGCAATATAAGCCATTCATGGGCCTGGGTTTTTAAGAAAAGTGGAATGGCTCCTCCCCTTCTACCATCGAGATACCAATGTGATGAGATTTTAGAAAAACAGCAGAGTTGCAAGATGGAAAGATCCTAGGTCCCTTAATGATGGTGAAGGCTACCTGATCGGATCAATCACAATACCCACCCCAAACAGATATATCCAACAAAAAAATTCTACTGTATTAAACCATCAAATGTTTATATCCATTTTTTAAAGAAGCTTAGCTTTCCCTAGTAAAGACATACATATATACAAGGGCTGTCCAGAAAGTATCCAGACATATAACCATTCTTGTTATATTGACAATTGCTAGATGTTTTTCTGGACAGCCCTCATATAAAACCGTTAATTCAATAATTTCTCATTTAGAAAACCATCTTTCATAAATACTTCAATAACTGTATACAGATTATATGTCTATGTGCATGTGTGTGTGTGTGTGTGTGTGTGTGTGTGTGTTCACTATAATATTTATAACAGCAAAAGATTGGAAACAGGGGAAGCCGGGATGGCTCAGTGGGTTAAGCGCTCACTTTGTAGCGCTGGGGACCGGGGATCAAATCCCGGCCCCGGCCCGTGCGGAACCATATGCTGAACTGGGAGCTCCCCCAGTTCAGTTCTCTCTCTGTCTCTGTCTCTGTATCTCTCTCTCTCTCTCTCTCTCTCTCTCTGTCAAAAATAAATAAATAAATAAAAATATTTAATTAAAAAAAAAAAAGATTGGAAACAGTCTAAATTCCTACCAATAGGGGAAGGTAAAACTGTTTGTATGTTCACTACATAGAATGCTATTCATTGTTAATAAATAATCAATTATAGCTGTCTGAATGGATATAAAAGGATATCCATAAGATACTATTTTAAGTTAAAGAAAAATCAAGTTTAAAAACAATGAGTCTATTTTTATTTTTATAAATGTCCCCCAAAACATATACATATATTTTCATAAATTATATAGAACACACACACACACACACACACACACACACACACACACACACACACACACAGTGCTTAGGAAAGAAATTTGGAAAAATATAAACATCAAAAAACAACCAATAGTTACTAGTGCCCAAATTATAGCTCCCAAATCCCATTTCCCACTAAACAGGATTACACTGTCCTGGACAATGACTGATACCCATTTGGAGTAGTAATACACAAAATGACCTTGGTATATCTCACCATACCAAATAGCAAGGAAATTATCAAAGACTGCTAGGACCATGTCAAAGGACTTAAGAACTTACTTGAAGAGGCTACTCATGGTCAAAGATGAGACAATTTGAGCAATTATCATAATTTATATCATTAGAAACACTCAAGGTTATGTCATATAAACAAACAAAACAAAATCATTAATCAATTACTATTAGAGGATGCTAGGGAACTTTTTTATTTTTTGAAACACAGAAATAAAAAGACTCAAACATTTGTTCTACTTTTCTTATATAAACTACAACACTAGATAATCAATCAGGTTAGAAGTTTTTTGTTCATTTGTTTGTTTTATAGTATTCCAGCTAAGAAATGAAGAATGACAGACCCACATTGTAACCAAGAACCTGGGTATTGACACAAATTGCTACTATTATCACAAAACAGGAGGCAATTAGAGATTATGGACTCTTTGATTAAAGAACACATCACCACTTATGAAGTAATTGCTAAAAAAAGAAAAGGGAGATGAACATAAACCAAGTCTCTAAATTCACTACCAATTTACAGGAAATACAGAGGATGAGCAACAAGTTATATAGTATATGGCAGACAATCAATATAATTCATATCATGGAAGATCTCCAAGATAAAACACTGGTTTCTTTCACTTAAAAAAAAGCAAGAAGGGGATGCTGGGTTGGCTCAGCAGGTTGAGAGCTCGCTTTGTAGCCCCGGGGTCCAGGCATCAAATCTGGACCGCGGCTTGTGTGGATCCATATGCTGAACTGGGGTGTGGCCCCCAGTTCAGTTCTCACCAGGAGGAGCTTCCCATGTGGGAGGTCACCCACCCACCTGTGTGGAATAAAACTATGTCAAAAACTGATGACGTACAACTATGGAAACTGCTCTGGGTCCTCCCCCTACTCTCTGTCTCTGTTCCTCTCTTTCATTGTCAAAAACAATAAAATAAATCTTAAAAAAAAAAAAAAAAAAAAGAAGAGCAAGAAGGGAGAGAAAAGAGAGGGAGAGACAAAGAGAAAAAGGAGGCAGAGAGGGAACCCCCAATGACTTCACACTTCAGAAGAAAAACCAAATTCTTTACCCGGGCCAACAAGATCTTTCATGACCTGGTACTCCTACTTCCTGCTCCCTCCCACCCTTCCGCTTGAACTTCACTCTAGTTATCTAACCTCTTCCCACTCCTTAAACATGTAAGACATACTCTTGCCACAGGTCTTCACACCTGTTTTTCCTTCTTTCTGCAAAGTTTCTTCTAGATATCACATGGCTTGCTCCCTTTGCTCAAATGCCACCTTCTCAGTGAGGCCTTCCCTGACCATCCCGTAACATCAACCCCGTCCCTCTATTCCCTTTTCACTTTCTGGTTTTATCTTGTCTTCAGAGTGCTTATAACTTTCAAATATACTACATAATTTCTCACTTGTTCTCCTTACAAAAATATAAGCTTCATGAGGACAGGGGTATTTGTTTGCATAAATGAGTGTCTGTCTTAGAATAGCTACTCTGATATTTATGTAAATTAATGAATTCAGTTTTAAACAATGCAATGTTAAGTTTTTTCTCAAACCTACCGGTATGTTGTTTGGAAAGTGAAATTTAAAAAAACTTTATGATAGAAAAATGCACGCATATTTTCTTTTTTCTCAAAATTACAACCTGATCCAAAGGTACTTAGGTCAGCTTTTTTTACTTTACCTCTGCGCTATCTCAATCGTCTGGTCCCAATTCTGCAAGGCTAGCTGTAGTTTCATTTTCTGTACCAAAGCAGGAAGAAAACTTGGAAAGTTCACAATTATCTGGTTCACAGTCTCCAGAGCCCCTGAATAATTCTGACGCATCTCAAGGCATTGTGCCTAATGGGAGAAAAAAGCGACATCAAAACTATGATCATATATACCAAGGTTCTCACAACAGTTATCCAGAAATAAGCAGAAAACTAGTGTTTAACATTTCCTATGTTTTTGTTTTCTGATTTTTCTATAAGAAACAATTACCACTTTTTTTTTAAAGTTTTTTATTTTTATATTTATTTATTTATTTATTTATATTTTTTTGACAGAGAGAGAGCGAGACAGAGACAGAGAGAGAACTGAACTGGGGGAGCTCCCAGTTCAGTATATGGTTCCCCACGGGCCGGGGCCAGGATTTGATTCCTGGGGCCGGGATTTGATTCCTGGTCCCTGGCGCTGCAAAGTGACCGCTTCCCCACTGAGCCATCCCAGCTTCCCCCAATTACCACTTTTATAGTGAGAAGAAAACAAGTTTTTTTTTAAACATTAAAGAACCATAAAAATGCTATGTAAGTGATTTTGTTTTAAAATCCACTTATCTGAGAAATATGATTCGGATAAAATTGCTAAAAATGGTTTCAGAAACACTATAATAGAATGCTCCTTTTTAAAACAGAAAAATAATCTTTTTATACTTGATTTTAGTCAAAAAGCCAAGAAGCGATAATAATCTTTTTAGAATAAAACATTTCCTGGATATTTATAAGTAGCATCTAAAACTAGAAGATTTGGATTTTTCAGGCTAAAGATAAGATTTTAAAGAATAAACAAAGTTCAAACAACTCCCTCTACTTCAACACTTTCACTACTAGGAATTATCATCAGAACATAACTGAACCACAATTAATAAAACCACAAAGAAGCACACATATTTATGGTAGAATTATTTTCAACAGAAAAAATAAAAATAACCCAAAAATGTCCATTTGGATTACAGCATATCTATGTAATACAATTTTAGGTGGCCATAAAAAGTGATTATGTAGATTTTCAGATCAATATTTACTGACATAAAGAGATATCATTTATAATAGTTTAAAGGTTGACTCCAAAGGTAATTATTTTTCCAGATATTACTGTATTCTGAAATAACTTTTATAATGTCCATGTGTTAATTTCATAGTCAGAAAAATAAAGCTATATAGTTAGTACTTTAAGAACAGAAAATGGGGAAGCCGGATGGCTCAGTGGGTTGAGCGCTCGCTTTGCAGCGCCGGGGATCAAATCCCGGCCCCAGCCTGTGCGGAACCATATGCTGAACTGGGAGCTCCCCCAGTTCAGTTCTCTCTCTGTCTCTGTATCTCTCTATCTCTCTCTCTCTCTCTCTTCTCTCTCTCTCTCTCTGTGTCAAAAATAAATAAATAAATAAATAAATAAAAAGACTAAAAAAAAAGAACAGAAAATGAGGCATATTGATCACATATCAGATTTTAAAATCTGTTTCTAGATCTCATTTAGGAATAAATTTAGTCTTGGAGTATCTCAGTTAAAAATGAGTAACTGGTCTCAATGTATAGTAAACTGCAATATATTGTATTCCTTAAATCAGTTTGAGATTATATTCCCATATAATTAAACCAAAATATGAGAACCATCCAAAGACGCTGTCAAAATAAATTATTTAAATTTCTTAGAAGTTGACAATAATAGCAAAAAGATTAATGCAGATATTTTAAAATTATATATATCCTTGGAGTTTGCCTAATAGCTGGTAACGTACAGTGCCAAAATCATACAAAAAGAGACCACATTTAATACTTCCTTAGACCATCATCTACTCCATATGAATGTAGAATATCGTATTAATTGAAACTAATTTTCTGTGTATTTGGATCATATCATTCTTAGGTGGAATTAGACTAATGTAACCCTCATGCTGCACTTACACAATGAAAAATAAATAAATAAAGACATAATTGACATGGGTTATATCAGAAAAAAAATTTAAACCAGGCTTAACTATTAAGAGGAAAAAAGTAAGCTCCTTATATTAATACCTGAAATAGCCTTACCTTAGAAGATAATCAATTAGATTTTCTTTAAGGAATGGAGAGAAATAATCAAGAAAAACTTCTTTGAAAATCTGATAATTCCTCTGGCCTGAGTAACTAGTTGTACTGGTAGCAAATATCTGCACAAGGTCACTATGCAAAAATTGGTAAGAGCTATGTGGGAATATTAACAATATCCAAGACACTAATAATCCTTCTTTTTTAATGCCTCCAAATTACTGCTTATCTGATAAACTGTTTTTCCTAACATATGAATTTAGTTTAAAAACAGTAGAAAAGGTGACTAAAAAGACCCTGAAGTCCATTGGGGTGGGGATGGAGGGCGGGATAAGTGAGTATTACCTACCAATGATTTCTAATGATTGCCAACTGCTCATCCCTCACAATGTAAGATCCTATTATTGCTGTTTTCACTGGCTGCCTGTCTACCTGAATCAAAATAAAAGCCAAAGGCTTTATAGAATCAGCCCTGTCTCTCATCATTTCCCCTGTGCCCATCTGCCCTGACATTCAACTCCTTTTCTTCTAGTCTTCACTACTGCTCTCCTCTTCCTTCATTCCTTTTAAGGCCTGGCCTTCTAGCAATCCCTTGCTAGAAGATGCATTAAGGTATCTGAACTTATCTCCTATATTATTAATGCTTTCCCCTAGGTGTTCACAGGGTTTTAACCCTCACCTCCTATAAGTAAGTCTTTGTTCTACTGTCACTCTGTCTAACCACGTAATTTAAAATTGCAAGTTACAACACGACCCCACTTCTCCCCCTTCCCCAATTTATTTTTCCATTGCAGTGTTCATCTTCTAATATACAATACAATTTTCTTATTTTGTTTGTCTGTCTCTACCAGGCTATAAGCTCCATAAAAGCAAGGTTTTATTTTGCTCAAGGTTTCTAGACCTTATCTAGACCAGTATCTAGAGCAGGTAGGTTCAACCTTCGGCCCAGGATGGCTTTGAATGAGACCCAACACAAATACTTAAAACATGAGATTTTTAGCCATCATTTTTTTTAGTTCATCAGCTATTGTTAGTGTTAGTGCATTTTATGTGTGGCCCAAGACAATTTTTCTTCCCATGTGGCCCAGAGGAGCTAAAAGGTTGGACACCACTGAGTACAATGATGCCTCACACATATCAGATATACTATAAATGTTTGTTAAATAAATAATACAGGAACCACCAACATCAATAACAACAATAATTAAAATTGATCCAAGATTCAGGAATCTGGTAGGGTGTACGCTTCTCTAGTTCACTGGTCATTGTCCTACTACACAAATACAAGTAGCTCCTATAGTTAAGAGTTGCTACAAATAACAGGAAAATTCTTATTTTTTGAGCTACTTAGTTTTGTTAGGTTTCAACCATACATTATGAATGAATTTTACAACATAATTTATTTACCCTAACTCCAACTCACCTTACCCAGCAGAGCAAAAATGTCATTTCCATTTTGTAATCCCTCTTCAAAATATCTTAGTGCTTTTTTAGTATAAGGTTCTTTTCCTCTTGTAATATCAAGCCATGCTTTCAAAACCTGTCCCTGTAAAATGAAAAATTCTAATTATATTTCCATTCTGGGGGAAATGAAAGAAGTAAATGTTGATGAAATAGGTAAACCTAATGTCACTTTTTTTTTAATTAGTAACAAAAATCACTGTATCAAACTACATTAAAAACAATAAAACCGTGTAGCAAACTCACATTCAAACCATTACCAGCCAAGAGTCTTGGGAGCTATTATGAATTTTAGCCTTTAAGATTAGTATTGTGCTCACTATTAATATGAAGAAGCTTGTCCAATATTCTATTAACGCTAAATAACTAATATTCTTATCTTGGACTCTGTTAGCAAATTATTATTAATAGTTAAACATGTAATTCAATGCATAAATAAGAAATTTTGACCTCTTTTTGGGCAAATAAGACTAAATGGCCTAAGTTGGAAAACCAGAAGTGCCTTATTTTACATATATTAAAATTTAAGATAATTTGGTAATGATGTCCTTTAATCTCTGCGACTAGTTTCAAATGAAAAGACAAATGGCCTCAAATATTAAAAACTGAAGAAGTCATGGATGTTTACCTTTGGAAATGTTACTGAGCCAATGAGTTATAAGGTTCATAAGATTATAAAGAAGATGAACACAGCTTATTTTTCTTCTTAATGTCAAAATATTAAATAAAAAATTGTGAAATCTGCTCTATCAAAAAATTCTAAGTTAATTCTAAATTAATAATGAAGATATGAAATATACCATGTCTTCAGCCAAATAAGACTACCTCTGGGGGAAGCCGGGATGGCTCAGTGGGTTAAGTGTTCACTTTGCAGCGCCGGGGACCAGGGATCGAATCCCAGCCCCGGCCCATGCGGACCCATATGCTGAACTGGGAGCTCCCCAATTCAGTTCTCTTTCTGTCTCTGCCTCTGTATCTCTCTCTCTCTGTCAAAAATAAATAATAAAAATGTTAAAAAAATAAAATATTAAAAAAAACAAAAGAGTACCTCCTTTTAAGATTACCTTCTCATCCCAACATAGTTTCCATTCATGTCGACCGACCAGTCTCTGAACTGTTCAGGATTAAAACCTCAGAGATATCCTCAGTATCTGACACCTCAATATCTTTCCCCCACTATTTACAACCAGTTGACAAGTCTTAGGGGTATTTAATAATTCTCAAGTTTGGGGAAGCCGGGATGGCTCAGTGGGTTAGGCGCTCACTTTGCAGCGCAGGGGACCGGGGATCGAATCCCGGCCCCGGCCCGTGCGGAACCATAAGCTGAACTGGAAGCTCCCCCAGTTCAGTTCTCTCTCTGTCTCTGTCTCTGTATCTCTCTCTCTCCCTGTCAAAATAAATAAATAAATAAATAAAAAAGAATTCCATTTAATAATTCTCAAGTTTGCACCCACTGTACAACATTTTAGTGTAGGCCCTCAAAACCTTCTACCAGAAAGCACAGCCTTCTTTGGCAGGCTACATTCTAATTTCTTCCCAGGTCAGTTTATTCTATAAACCATTATTAAATTAATATTCTAAGTGTGTACTCTAGTAACATCACTGCAATGATTAAAAAACCTTCAATGGCCTTTTAATACCTGTTAAATTAGATCCAAATATTTTCACCGAGCCTTTAAGATCCTTCAATTTGCCCCAAATCACCTCTCCAAGCTTTTCTTCCACTTTATTCATCCTTGCATCCCATATCCCATTAAATATGAGATTCTCATTGTACCGAGAACCAACTTCTCTCCTTGTTTTTCCCATTTCCATCTCTTATTTTCCATTTTGGGAATATGTGTTATACTTCCCTTTTATGTAATCTTTGACTATGGAAATAGTATCTGTCAGGTTTTAGTTCAAATGCTACTTCCTTCAAGAATTTTTTGTTTTTCTAACACTTCCAGATGTGGTCTCTCCTTAAGTACCTAAAATAGTGCCTAGTACACAGCAGGCAATAAATGTTAACTATTATTTTCCTGCATACTTTAATCACACCTCTCTCATATCATTTGTAAATATTCTCATAATATTAGCAGGGTATATGCACTATGACACTACTAGAAGGTCCATTAATGAAAGTAAAGTTTATGAATTCCTTATCTTTGTATTATTAACAGTGTAAATAATGGTGCCCTATCTCTAGAGAAGTTCAATAAGGAGAGTGGGAGGAAAGAAATAAGAGAGGAGAGGACTAGAGATGGGATCTTTTTAAAGAATACAGAGCATAAAAATAAATAATCTTAGAGAACCACAATTTTATAAAATATTAAAATAAAGCTATTATTTATAAAGTGGGAACAGAGTGGGAATTAAACTGCAGGTACTAATGAATACATAAATAAGTTTGCTTTAATGTTAGTATTTCAAAATAAAAAACCAGCTACCTCTTTACTACCGTCTGACAATTTAATCATTCTGTCAACATATTCTCTTGCTTTATCGTGACGACCAACATGCCATAAAAATAATCCAGCGTGATACAAAGCTTTCGGTCCCGCTTCTTTACGTTGTTCCTTCACTTTGGCATCTGATTCCAGAATAGCTTCTCTATCTGGAAGGTGGAAAAAAACCATTAAATAAACATTAAATCGTAGGTCAAGTATCTATAATAGGCCAGATGAGTAATAGGGCAAAGAATTAAGTTCCTTTCTCTATAGCAGCACCATCTAATAGAAATAAAATGTAAGCCATGTATGTAATTTAAAATTTTCTTGAAGCCACATTAAAGAGATAAAGAGAAAAAAGAAAACTTAATTTTAATAATATAGTTTATTTAGCCAATATACCTAAATTATAATTTCAACACATAATTGATTAAAACAACAACAAAGAAACACTATGGACATACTTCATGTTCTTCTTACTAAATCTTCAAAGTCTGGTGTGTATTTTATTCACATTTATTACTATGATGCTAACTTTTCTTCAAAAATGCTTGATTTGCACCCTAATACCAAAACCTGGGAAAGACAATACCAAAAAGGAAAACTATAGGCCAATCTCACTGATGAACACTGACGCAAAAATCTTAAATAAAATTTTAGCTAACAGAATACAACAATGCATTAAAAAGATTATTCACCATGACCAAGTGGGATTCATCCCAGGGGCACAAGGATGGTTCAACATACACAAATCAATCAATGTAATCCAGCACACAAACCAAACAAAGGATAAAAACCACATGATTATCTCAATCGATGCAGAAAAAGCATTTGACAAGATACAACACCCATTTATGATAAAAACACTGAATAATATGGGAATTGAAGGAAAGTACCTCAACATAATAAAGGCCATATATGACAAACCCTCAGCAAATATTATACTGAGTGGGGAAAAGCTGAAGCCTATTTTCCTAAAATCA
>PVKE010016244.1:0-32250 GCA_004027555.1 Craseonycteris thonglongyai
TAAAAAAAAAAAAAAAAAAGCATTTGCAGTTGTCGATGGGTATTTTGGTTGCTAATATTTTACTTATTTGAGGTATTTGAAAATGCAAAGTTTATTAAAAGTTATTCAGTGAAAGTAGAAATAACAATGACCCATTTAAAAAATTGCATTGACAATAATTTAGAAGTTAATAGAAATTCTCATAGGTCTATACAATGTATTCTTCTGTTATGGAAACATTTTTGTTGTTAGTTCTGATTTATCGGATTTTAAATTTGTTGTTTATAGTTTGAACTTAGTTTTTCTACCATGTATGTTTACAGTATGTTCTCAGGAACAGCAGTTGACTTTTTAAATGAAATTAATTCTATAGGCAGACTTATTTTAAATTAACTATGATACAAACTATGCTTTAGCTCTGTGCACGTTGGTTTTATAAGTAGATCCAACTCTGATATGAAAATGCAGTTTTACCTACAGCTATAATGTTTCTCTATACATCCTTTGAAAATTATCAATATTGTCTATTAGTATAGTTTGCCAGAATACCATCTGTGATGTTTCTTCATGTAAAAAGAGAACATGGAGAGATTCTAAGATTTTGATGTCAGCTGCCTGTGTGGACATTGGCATTCTTAGCCCTTTCAAGCAGACATAGGCAATTCAGTTTTATAGTCATGTTTGACTTTTACTGGAGTAGATCCCAAAACAAATAAGGGATGGAATAGTTGATACTATTCTATACACACTTTTATATGGGGATATAAGAGGCAGTGGCTGTGAATATTTCCTAGAGTTGATATGCTGCTTAGAATATAGAAGGATCTGAAAATGAAGATTGTGCTTATCACCACATAATGTTCCATTGCTTATCTTTCAAGTGTGTTGTCTTTTTATTTACCCTCATTATGCTTATGAAATTAAGCAATTTATTCATTATGAAATTATGCAATTTCAGATTGTATCATCATGAAACAACTGTATCAAACTGGGACTTGACATTCTGGTTTGATTTTTTAGGTTGCACTCTGTCTTTGAGGTATTGCTGAATGTGTTAGAGCTACCCAGCTCCACATAAAGGGCATCAGCTACCTTTTATGTCTTATACTAGAAGTGATCATTTTGAAATTATTTATTAGAAACTAAAACTTCAGTTGACTCATTCATAATATACTAAAATATTTACATATTTTGGAACTGTATAGTAGTTCATATAAATCCTTTCACATGAACTGAATATTGGTACAGTTGATGTTAGGGACAGTTTTGATTATGTAATATTACAGCATAAAGACTACTTATATAGACTCCAGTTTGTACTGTGTTATACAGTCTTTCCATTATAGAAACTTAGTTTCCTTAGAGTTAATTTTTTAACATGCAGCCTTTAAGTTTACTTATTTTAATTTTCTTTTTCAGGAAATGTACCCAAGAAGAATAGTTCTGAGAGAATATACTCAGTTGTCCTGCTGTGAATAAACAAGACACTGCTGTATTTTGTAAGTTTATCTTGTTTTGTCCTAGATTAAGAAGGCTTTCTGCTTCAGAGAAACACTTTTTTTTTTTCATTTTCTCATTTGGAATAAGAGTAGAATTTTGCTTTAGTGAAAGACCTAATTGATTTTTTTTTCTTTTCAAGCATCCTTTTACCTAAATTTTACTCAATTTCAATTAATAGTGAAAAGCATTTTTTTTTAGATGAACTCGGTTTTCTTGTATCTGTTAGCCAATATTTTAATGACTTGTAATAAGACCTTTATCAGTTGATGAGCTAGTTTAAAGAGGCCGTGATATCAGTAATACGGATTAGGCCTGCACAAATATATTGGTAATTACAATGTCCTTCATTTCACTGAACAGATATATTAAATTTTATCAATAGTCTATGCCTTTTGTGGCCTTGTGAAGGTAACTAAATACTGAACATTTTTAGGAAACATTGATTTTATCTTGTTAAAATACTTGTGTTTTACATTAAAGTGTTATAATGTTAGTCTTAATGAGATATGCACTACATGACTTTGAAGTACTAGAATTGGTCTAATATTTATTACAAATGACACAAAGCAAACAAAAAAGGCTACTGTGTGGAAAATCATGAATGAATTAAATTGAATGTCTCCTGAACCTTTAAATTTGTGACTTCACTGATTATGTCAAACTTGAGAAATTTTACTATTTCAGCTTTTAAAACACAGTGTGAAGAAAATAGATTTTTCCCTCTTTCACAAGCTGCCTTCAAATATTGAGATAAAATAGTCCCTTTGTATGTAATTAGTTTTCTATGACAGACCCAACAAAATGAGAGGATTTGACACATTATTTGTTTGACATTTACAACTTCTCTCTCTCTCCCTCTCCCCCTTCTCTCCCTTTCTCCTTTCCCTCCCTCCTTTCCTTGTTATCGCCTTCTCTCCACATTCATGCATACTATTTCCACTAAACAGGAAAAAAAAAAATGTACCGTATGTTATATGCAGCATAATAATTGGATGGGCTATCAACTAGATGAAAAGATGTACCTAAAGGTCTGTCATCAGTGTCACAGCAACCATTCCACATGCTCTTTTTTTGTTTTATAAGATTTATTTATTTGGTTTTCGACAGAGAGAGACAAAGAGAAGGGGGAGGGCCCAGAGCAGTTTCCATAGTTGACAGCATCAGCTCTCCACATAGTTTCACTCCACAGGTGGGTGTGGGGTTGCTCAGGGCAGGAACTGGGCCGGGAGCCTCCTGCATAGGCCCTGGCAAGAACTGAACTGGGGGCACACCCCAGCTCAGCACATGGGTCTGCATAGGCCGGGCCCGGGATTCGATCCTTGGTCTTCGGGGCTGTAAAACAAGCGCTTAAACTGCTGAGCCATCCCAGCTTCTCCAAATGCTCTTTATCAGTGGTATTTTGTTACTATAGTAGTATTTTTGAACAACTTATTTAGTGCTGAGCATTGTTACAAGAGAGCATACCTAAGGGTTACAGCAGATTTAGAAACCTATATAGTAATTTGGAGGGCATAAATCAGTTAAAAAAGATCTTGAGATTGATGGAAAATTATATACAAAAAGGAGTGAATATTTCTAAATATAAATATTAACATATCTCATAATGAAAAAAAACAAAGACTATGTAGAAGAACAAAAACCCTTCATCTTAATTTAATTTATAGCAATTTCATTTATCCTAAACTTTATACATTTATACTATTATTTTTCTCCAAGGAAACCATCAAGTTTACCTGTAAAACATTGCATCTAATAAAAATTATCATGTCTGCATTTTTTATTAAAGATCTATTTATATAAATATCTATTAAATTCAAATTTTTATCATTGACTGGCAACAGCATTAAAATGACTATAAAATTTTATATTAATCTATTCAGCTAATGAAGAATCTCAAATATGTAGAGGAGGTACAGGAGAGAAAAATTGTGATTAAAAATTCTCACAGTGTCTTTGAAGAAAATTAAGGGAAGAATAATTTCATTTGAAGAAGAAAACAGAGTGAAATATCTGAATATTATTCTTCATGTACAAGGCCTGTCCAGAAAGTATCTACCCATGTAATCATTCTGATTATATTGACAATGGCTGGATTTTTTTCCGTATAGTTCTTGTATATGAAGAGATCTTATAGAAAATGGGACCAATTCTTTGTTTTGTAGTAATTTAGAAAAAGAAAAACTGAAGTATAATAAATCTGTACTATTATCAGTGTAGCTTTACATGCTCGGAGAATTTTTTTTTTTTTTTAAATATTTTCTTAAATGTCACCTTCCTAGATGCTGCTGGTTGTTATTGTTTGTTTATTTATTTATTTAATTTTTTTTTTTTGAGAGAGAGAGAGACAGAGAGCGAGAGAGACAGAGACAGAGACAGAACTGAACTGGGGGCACTCCCCAGTTCAGCACACGGGTCCACACGGGCCGGGATTCGATCCTCGGTCCCTGACGCTGCAAAGTGATCGCTTAAACCACTGAGCCATCCTGGCTTCCCCTACATGCTTGGAGAATTTGTAAGCACTAGATAACTCAGATATAATTTAGAAAATCTCATATTGTGGAAGATCTTTTAAAATAAACTGATTCTATCTTGCAGGGACTATCTGAAAGAAAAGGTACTGCTCATTTATCTGTGAGAAATCTTTCAAACCCAGTTACTGTTTCACATGTTGGAATAGGTCATTAGCTTCAGTCAACATTGGCTTCGCTTTCTGAGACCATACAGAGGAGGAAGTTAACGGGTTTAGCAAAACATCTGCTTGTTTACAGTCCCGGTTGAATAACCAACCATCCAGGCCCTAATGGAGAATTAGTACAGTTTTCTCTAAGGGTATAAAGGATGATCAAAGTAGACCCTCTGTGCTTAGAATAACTTCCCTGGGAGCTACACTAATTTTCTCTGGCTGACATTATTCTAAACAAGTGTCTTAATGAGCACATTAAGGTGGAAAAAAAACCCACAGCTACCTTTTTGCAGTTCATTACTAATATTTCCTTCAGAAAGGATTACACTTCACAAAGTAATAATATCTTCCAACGGAGGCTGTTTTTCATATTTTAGACAATGAATTATTTCAGCTTAAAAATAACTATCTTCTGGCTTATAAAGCTAGCTAGTTTATAGACTTTCTTTTCCCAGAAACTCAGTAGACATAAAATTAGCATATATTTTTTCGATTCCATTTTTCTAACTTAAGGGATTCAGTCAAATGAATATTTGTGCTAAGAACTCTGGGGACTAAGAGGAAAGTGCAAAATATCACTGCTTACAAATTGCTATAATCTTGTTGTGGAGAAAAATCAATTATATAAAAATTAAATATAGGATAAAATTCATTAAAAAAAAGATTATATTTTAATTCTCTGACTTCCCACAACATTTTAGGTCTAGCCTTTGTATGGCATGTACCTATTCAAAGAGATTTAAGAGAAAAACAACAGTAATGAATGAGGTGCTGCTGTTACTCAGAGAATCAGTTTAGTTAACATTGAGAAACTAAATATAAGTAGAACTCAGATGGATACTAAAGAACTGATAGTATAGATAAGCTAAAGTAAGAACAACAGTCTTTACTTTAGAATTTACTTAGGATGTATGATACATCTCAGCTTAAAGGTATTGAAAAGACAATTTTATGGAATGAGTAGTGGGAAGCAAAGCTCGGTAGATAAAGTTGGTGTCAACCAGGAAAGGTCTTAATTTCAAGTTGGATAGCCTGTGCTTTATCCAGTGGGGAGCAGTCAAAAGAGAGATACTAATAAAATTCTCTCTTATCAGTGATTGAATAATTGATATGGGGGGAAAGGGTGAAAAGAAATCAAAGATGATGCCACATGTTTAAACTCTGAATATGTGGGGAAATGTGCAATGAATGGAAATATTATAATTAAGAGGTTGGAGTAGAAGGGACAACCCCTACTTTTATATGAATGATACATGCATTAAGTTGTTCCAATATTTTAAACATCTTCAACTCATTTTCAAGAGTTTCTTATCTCTACTTATATTTTTATGCCAGCCTAATTTTTTTTTGTCATTTTTTTATAATGAGACAAATAGGACATTTGTGTTTATTTGCATTTTATACTGCCACTGCTCCTCTAATTTGTCTTTTAAAAGTGATTTTTTAAATGAATTAAACTTAGGGGTTCTTGAGACGTTGAAAGAAATCTTAATTCATTTTTTGAGTAGTTTTTACCTACATAAAGTCCAGAGTTGACATTCAGGAGAAATCTTTTGCTTTGTTAAAGATTGGTTTGTTTTATAACCATGGGCATTGTGTAGCAACAAAATGGTTTTGATTCTATTTCATTTACAAATCTTTTGTCTTATTTTCCTGAGAGATGGAAAGATACTTCGTCAGAAAGTGATAACTATGAGGTTGTGTTGTAGACATTCATTTGTTGTTTTGCTCATTTACTAATAGGCATTTTTTTTTCTTCTTTTTTTAATGATGTGGCCAGAAATAACAGACATTCTCAGAGGGAGATAAAATGATGCTTGGTCTGAAATTTTAAAAATTTATTGAGCTATTTAAGCAATACTTGTAAAAATACACATAGGATATATGAAAGATAGTAGTACAGATGGCATAGATACCTACAGAAGTTGACATAAAAGAATGAAAAATAACAATATTTTTCTAAGTGACAGAGAGAACTAACTTAGTATAAAAATATTTATTTCAAGAATGTTATAAGATCAGTGAGACTTATTTATATGGGCTCTTTTGGGACCCCAGCAGTCAGTTGTGATAGGGGAGAATTAATAACAATTATTTCAGCAATACGAACTAGTATTTCATAATCTGATTTTTAAATATATCTTTACCTTGTGTTTTTAACACATTTTTTAACATTGTTTAATATTATCTAAACTAAAGATTGACAAGAAAAATATGGACTATGAGCCAATAACCTCTGATACATGTTGAATAGCCTGAGCCAGGGACAAAATTGGACAGGAGATAGTTATGTCACAGCAAAACAAACCAACAAACAGTGTGTTGGAGAGAGCTATAGCATTTCAGTATATAGCTTTGAGTTTGTTAGTCTCACCTTGTTTAAAGGGCTAGCAGTTCATCAGGAGAAACATTTTTCTCTCTCATGTCTTATGAAGATGGTTATAGATTTGAATGACATAATGGCATATATTCTCAATAGAAACTTTATAAAATGTGGGACAGATCTTCCACATATGGTTGCTTCTTGTATCAGCCTTTGGTAAACACCTTGCACAAAAGTTAAATACAATTAAATGAGGAAACAAAGTGATTATGGTAGCTTTCTGATTATTTAGAAACACAAGGAAGAGCCTGAAGAATCTTTAAGGACTAAGTAATTGTCAGCTTATTGTTTACACAGTTGAATGTCTCCAGCAGGCAAACTTTTATGGCAGCAAACACAAAAGTGAGGTTTTAGTGACCATCTGAAGGGCAGGAATTTTTCATTCCTGACTAGTGTGAAAGTTAAAGGTTATGAATTCATTCATTTAGGTAACAAAAACGTATTTATTGTCTGTTGCTGTTCATTTTGTTTATTACTAGAAATCAATGTACCTGTGTGCAGGATGAAAATTTTTGTCAGGAAGGAATGCTAAATTCTTGAAGGAGTGTTAAAAGGATATCTAAAAATATTATAGGTCTTTGTCTTAAAAGTTTTGACCAGAGATCTTGGAGATATACTATATGCCATTAAGACTGTAAAACCTTAAGTGACCCTCTTAATGAGTTTAACTTAATTAAAACTCTGTTATGATGAATCTGCTTGGTAAACATGATTTTCAAGAAGAGTGATGAATGTGTGTGTATTCTCCCTGTTATTTTTTATTCAAATTTATGTTCTATACAAGGATTTTATGGCATTTTGTTATTTGGAATAAAGCTAAATGTAAAAAAAATTTTTTTGATATGTATCATAAGTATCAATGAGTAAGTATAAAAACTAGAAGTCTCTAAAAGGAAATTTCAGTTTTCTTTAAGAGACTAATTTATAGAATAAAGATCAATATAGTGAGAATCATTTCGCAAAATAACAAAATTCTATTTATTATTTCTTCTCATGAACTGTAGCAATGTTCCTTGCTGGATTAGCAGAAATAGTTATTTATTCTTTTTTGTACCTAATGAGTATCAACTGCATCTATGGGCATCTGTGATAGAAAATATAACAAAGTTAAAAAGTATTACGTTCTCCATTGATTTTTAAACACAAACGCACACATGCAGATGCACCCATGCACACACGAATTTCTAACATAACTTTAGAAACACTACTAACAAAATTTCTTCTTGAATAATTTCATTAATTACAAGTTTTTCTTTAAGTGTGACAAACTCTTAATTTGTTTTTCCATCACAGTTAATAACTGTCACTTTCTGTTTCATTTGTCTTAACATTCGTTTGAATGAATTCATCTTTTGTCCAGCTCTTAACTTGATATTGAAAAAGATTTTATGCATTATTGCTTCTTAATATGCCTCAAGTAATTGGTCCTGTTACAGTTGTTTGTACTCATATAATAACCTACCTGAGATAATGAGAGACACCTTTCCAAAAAATAGACCTTTTATCAAACTGATTTTGTTTCAGTGAGGTCATTATCAGCATGGAAGGAGTTTTGATAAAGAAATGTATAAATTTACAGAAATTAAAAAAGTATTATATTTTATAGGTAAAGACTTGATTGATTGGATTAGATTGGATTGATTTGGGTTGGATTGATTAGGTTGGATTGTAAGCGGTACCAAAGTCAGACTTTTTATTTATGCTGCCAGGAATACTGGTTTCAGACTTTCTGTTGTATTTTGAGGACACTTAAAAATATTGGGATTGGAAGCCAGGTAGCCTGGGACAGGAACTCCAGTACCATTCTACCACTTTGGTGTGTAGAATGTAGTTATACCAAACCTTTTAACTATGTGGTCAAGGACTAGAGCTCAAGCTTTGGAGTGAAACTGAACTTTAGATACCTCGTATTTGGAACATTTTATTATATACTGAATGTGGTCAAAAAAGTACTTGATTTTATGTAGGTCCCTGTTATGGCTTGCCACTAACTTTATCACCTTGGAAAATCCATTTGTTTTCTCTGGGGTTCACTTTTCTACTTTATAAATTAAGAGGAAATAAGTAAAAATGTGTTTATTCTACTAGCCCCTCTAACTCTCAAGGTATATTTACTTGTACTCTAAATCTATCTAATAGTCATCTCTTTTTAAAAGATGAGACACCTGAACCAAGTGATTTGTGATGTCCCTGAGGTTTTATCTCTGGTGGCAGAAGCAAACTGAGCCAATGTTTTGCACCTTAAGGTTGTCTTCTGTTAACTATGGGACTAATTACAAACTGATGACAATACTAATGGTAATCTTTTTTCCATTTCAAATTATAGGAGTGTTATAGATCAAAATTAAAAATGATAAATTTCACCTATGTCTTTCAAAAATAGAGAAAAATATTCTGGATTTTTATTAAAAATTTGTATTTAGGGAAATTTCACATACTTATAATACTTATTTATCCTATTTAAAAATATCATAAAACTCTTTACTTTTGCAAATTATTTATTTTTTGTGGTAAAGATTTGTCATTTTAAAAATGCAGATTTAAAGATATCTTGTTTATTCCTATATAATTTAAATTTTGATGCAATCATAAATACACACTTTTTAAATTATATATTTAAGTAGCTATTGTTTATAAAAAATAATATGTTTAATGAGATCTTTAGACAACATTCTGTAATCGCATATATTAGTTTTCTTAGATCATTCAGTTAAAACTTTATTTCCAGGCATACATTTCATTTGGTAATTATTGTTATTATGTAATATTTCCTGTCATTCACTTCTCACATAGTCTGTCCTTCTCTCAAGCCACTGTTTATCTTCCCAAAATTATATCCAATGACTACAGTCCACATCTGATAGCAAATCATTCACAGAGATTATTTGTGAGTTCTTGATGATTATTGATGTTCCTAATTAATGTTTTTATTTAACATCTATTTACTCCTTAACCTTAAGTTCCATATGGTTTAGTGATTAAAAACACAGAGCATGAATTTTTCTGGGCTTGAATTATCAACTTTGTCACTTTTTAGTTATGTGGTTGCTAGCTAATCTGGACATTTGGTTTTTTAATCTATAACATAAGTAAATGTGAAAGAGTTCAGTAAAATAATCTATAGTACATAATTAACATAGTTTGATTATCACTCTTAATAACTCATGATTATAGTAGTAAAATATATTGAACTTTTCGTGAGTAAAAGTGAAATGAATTAAATTAATGAATATAATTTATTTCACTGGTGGCCATTTATATGTGAGCTGTTTGGAAAGTATCCAGCCATGCAATATGAAAAATAGAAGCATTTATGACTGGATTTTTTTCTGGACAGCCCTTGTATACTCATTAAGGATACGGCTTCATATTTTGAAAGAAATGTTTAGTTCAGATAGATCATAATACAGTTGGCTTTTCTAGTGATAATTATTTTATAAGATTCATGAAACACCTCCATGACAAGTGTGTATTTTTAGCCAGTATTTGTAAAATTTATATAGTAGTTGTAAATACAGGAAATGAAAGTGTGTCCTGGTGTGTCAAACTGAACCAACATTTGAAAAGGAGAAGCATATTTAGAAAGAGTTATTATTAGTTTTTTTGAGGGCTAATGATGTTTAATAATATTATTATATATCCTAAGATTTAAAATGAGCAAGCAAAACATCATTTAGAAAGATTGTATTTCCACAGGCATACCATTTGTTTTTAGTAACATTTTCCTTCTTTTTAGTTTTTATTAACCTAAATTATCAATTCCTTATAATAATTAAATAACTAATTTCCATTCAAGTATTTTCTATAACTCATAGAACCAGGATGGCAAGATTTATATTTTTTTATAATTTAATCTTTACTTTGATCTAATTTTATACTCTCTTATCCTACACTTATTTATAGAAGTGGTGAGCAATACAAATCTATAATTATCTGTCATAACAAGTGATTCTTGGGATGCCGGGATAGCTTAACAGATTGAGCACTTGCCTTGCAACCATGAAGTCCAGGTATTGAATCTTGGCACTGGCCTGTGCAAAATCCACATGCTGAACTGCAGTGCTGAGGCCCCCAGTTTAGTTCTGGACTCGTGTGGCCTCACATCCACCAGTGTAGAATGAAACTATGTCACAATTGATTATGTACATCTAGTAGATACTGCTCTGGGCCCTCCCCTCTTCTCTGTCTCTCTCACCTTCTCTCAAAACAATAAAAAACAAGAAAAAAAAAAAAAGAAAAAGACATGATACTCATGCACCAAGACAGACTTTAAAATTACACTATAGAATTATGGCAGGTATATTGAAAAAACTCGTTTGTCATTTGCCTTTTGAGAAATTTGTAATAGTTATATTTCCCTTTAGGTGCCCAAAAGTTTTATTCTTAATAACTATGTATTATTCTTAATGCACAAAAGCTCTTAAATTACAATGTTTTTTCTTAAGTCTGTGTTTTAATGTCATTGGGAATTTAGCAAATGGAAAGACAATAAGGTGTGTTTAAAAGGCGAAGTGCTACTGTGGAAAGCATAATATGACTTGTTAATACTATTTTGCACCATTGGGTTGGAAGATATAATTTCATATATTTGAATATGCAGTTTTTTGTTTGTTTTTTGTTTTATCTTTAGCTTTGTTATGGCAATGTACATAGTAAGCTAAATAAGAGAGTCTCTTAAAATACATGACTTTGAAGGGGCTGAAAATCATTTTTATGTAAGAGCATATTAAACTTGGACTAAATCTTTTTGCCTCTAAAAAGCTCATAGAATTTGTATCCTTGGTTTATCTAAGGATTTTAAATCGAGTAGAAAACAGTACCGGTATATGTGAGATTTATATGATGCCTATGTAAATAGAATTGTGAAATACACCTTTGCTTTAACTCAAATAATAGGACAACTATTTGGAAATCATTTCTGCTGTTGGGAAAACAATTCTGTATTCTTGCATATGTACAACTAGATTACATAAATGAAAGAAATATATTGAACAGAGAAAAAGCGAGAACAACATTAAATAGTCCATAGGTTAAGATTAGGCAAAATCAAGCAATAGAAGGTAGCATGTGACAGACAGCATCAGAGATTTTCTTTGGACTTTGTGGGCTTAATAAATGAATTTGTTCAGTAAAATATGAATAGATGTTCATTATTAAGTTTCATTAATTAAATCATTACTTTTTCTCCTCACACAAAAGCATTATTTGATTTTATATGTTCTGATACAGTTGTCAGTGAGGTTTGTTTATTGGGCATTAATAATGGTTTTTAAGCAATCTGGATGGCTAAAGAAGCTGAATTGTAAAGAGCCACGAAATACAAACTTGTATTCCAATAACACATTGACAAAAATATTTCTTACTTTGCAATATTTCTTACTTGAATTTTGCAAGTCTGAAACTGTCTAATTCATATAGAACTTTAGCATATTAGAAGCACTTACTGAAATTTGGAAGTTGGGAAATTTAGAGTTTACGTAAAATACTAGCTTAGAATAGCAAATAATAATTGCTTATTTTGCTAAGCTTATGCCATAGCAATTCCATTTATATACTTAAATTATTTTTAAGTAAAAGTAATATTTTTTATCTAAATTATGAAAATTCTTATCTTTTTTTATTTAAATACCTTATCTAAAGAATGGAAATTCAATTTAATTTAATTCACCAAGTATTTATTGTATATCTTTACATCTAAGAAATGAATTAGTACTATTGATAAAACTATTATACAACAGTTTCATATCTCAAATAAATTATAATAAATTATAATTACCAATCTAAGTTTAATATTTCTGAGACAGAATTCCTGTATTCTAGAAAATTTAATAGGAACAACAATGTAATTTCAACTATATTTACCAGCTGTATGACCAAATTTCCCTTTTTATGATCCTTAGCTTTGCTTATGAAACAAAATAAATCATACCTCCTTGATGAAGCAATGATAATGCAATGAGATAAGTATGCCAAAGTGTCTAACACAGTCCTTAGTAACTGGCTAATGTTCAATGATTTTTAGAGGCCCCCCCCTATTAAGATAGAGATGGTTCACTGTGTGAGGCTAAAGGAGAATGTATTACAGAAGCTGAAACAGGTTTCAAAGAAAACAAAAATAAAAAAATCGTATCCCTAGGTTAAAATAATCTGAAAGAAGTATGGCTAATGGAAATAGAAAGTGAAGGTACTATAAATGGTTTCTATATTTGCCTCTTTTTTTTTGGCTTTTATGTTTTATTGTGGTATTGGAAGTTATTCCTAAAGGTTCTTTTAGGTCTATTCTTTTGTGAAAATATGGAATTAGACTTTATAAAAAAATGTGCCTAAAGCAGAATTGGGTTGTTATGGAATTTAACATTTAGACCACCAAAAATATTTGTTCACTTGGTTAGTTCCTTAAAGATCTATACTAAAATCCTGTCTATACCAAACCATTGGATGGAGCTTAGGATTGAGGAGGATGTTGTGAAATATACTGCTTTATTCCATTTAAAACAATAACAACAATATATGAGGGCTGTCCAGAAAGTATCCATCCACATATTTGTTCTTGTTATACTGACAATGCCTGGATTTTTTTCTGGCCAGCCCTCTTGTGCTTTGTGGAGTAAGCTTTTTGCCTATTGAATCTCTACTGCTTTCTTCATTGAAGTGTAGGGTATTACCTCTAACTGTTGTCTCCCCACTCACGCCCTGGATACAAATTTCATGTTGCTCTTTTGTGAGCCAAGGATAGAGTCATCACAACAGAACTCACCCCTAAAATGCTCATTTAGAAACATGTGACAAGCTGAATTGGTTGTTAGTGTATCAGTTTAATTTTGTATGGTACTCGGTCCAAGAGAAAAGCCAACCAGCTGATAATTAAAAGCAACAAAACAACAAAAAAGCCTTTCAACAACTTTTAAATTTCTTCAACCTCATCTGACTAGTTCCCACTCCATAAAGACCAATGCCACAATTTTCTCATCCTGTTTACCCACCTGAGCTCTTCCTTTACTTCTTGGAGAAGAGGCACTGGAAGCCTCTGAGGCATCACATTAGTGATGTCCTCTGTCCCTGGATAGTATAGCATAAGTGCCATGTGCTCCAATAGAAGGAAAGGAAGCAAGAAAGTATAATAAATGGGACACATTTCCATTAAAACCACCACTTGCACATCTTTTGTAGAAATATATAGGAAATGTCTCAATATGTGAGAAAAGCTTTGAAATTTGTGATTTAAGGCAGACTAAGAGCAATGTGTTTTTAATGTCAGTTCTAATTCAAGTATTCCACATGGCTGGCAGTGATTTGTAGTAGTGATTTTTGAGAGTGAGCTTCATTGCAGCCCTGTTTCCCCTCAGCTTAAAATGGATTGCAAGGCAGGAATGAAAGCACTGAATTTGGCAAATTTCAGGAATGATCACAATGCTTGCTTCATGGGTTTGAAAATGAGATGCATCTTATGTGTTGCTCTAATTTTAACACACTCATTTCTTTGCCTTACTCTGAACTATTGAAAATGATAACATGATGCCCAGTTACCTGACATTTTTGTGGCGGGATCTCCAAATAATTTTCTAAGTTAAAGCATAGATAATGTTTGTATATATGCTTTCTGGGAAATATGTGAATTTATTTCTTGAAGTGAAAAATGCACCATCCCTTCCTGCTTCTTTTTAAATTTCTTGTAAAATTGGCATCTTTTAGACTATAAACAAACTCAAAGGCATATTGAAGACCAAAATGGGGTGGGGGGCGGATAGGATTATTATATTTTAGTATATGCACTGACAAAGCGATCACAAGGGTTATTATAAAGGTCTTCTATCTGTAGTTTAATTTCTTTTTTTCTAAAATTTTATTTTATTGGTTTTTTGAGAGAAGGTGAGAGAGAGAGGGAGAGAGACAGAGAGACAGAGAGAGAGAGCGAGAGAGCACGCGAGCGAGCGAGCCCAGAGCCGTCTCCATAGTTTTACATCATTAGTTTTGACATAGTTTCATTCCAAAGGTGGATGTGGGGCTGCATGGTGTGGGAACCGAACTGGGGGGCCTCCCACATTGGGAGACGAAAACTTTCACTGCCATCTTTGTGGTTATCAGTTGCCGCAGTTCAGCATATGGGTTTGCATGGGCCGGGGCTGGAGCTTGATCCCCAGACCTCACAGTTGCAAGGCAAGTGCTCAATCTACTGAGCTATACTGGCATCCCCTGGTGTTTTATTTCTTATTATGCAAATATAGGGCCTGTAAATTAATATATTTAAGCTGATGGCAATAAAAGATATAGCATCTGTCCTTAGAGTTCTTGGGAATAATTTACTTCACTAATACATAATTACATGCCTTGTGAAAAGAAGAGAAAGTCTTGACTGTTGAAAGTGAAATGAGAAGACGAACTTCACCAGAGAAAACCACTTGTGTTCTTTGGAGAATTTGACATTTAGAGGGACTATGCATATGCATGTATGAGAAAGAGGAGGCTCTGGGGAAAGGAGCCTCCTGGGGCTGCTTTCATAACTTGGAAAACACTAATACATGAATAAGTTGCTTTGCTCTGTTGGCAAGGTAGACAAGATGACTTGCACATGGCATAGTGAGCAGACCTGTGCACATTTGCCAGCCAGATGGTGTGAGACAGTTTATTAGCACAGTATTCTTAGATGATGTCTTTATTAGTTTGCTTAGTCAAGATGACTGTTAGTCTACCACTGCTGTTGTAGAATCATTGACAGAATGTACTCAACTAGGATTAAAACAATGGTGACCAAATTTTCTAATAGCTGTGGGGAGAGAGAAGGACCCAAGATCTTCTGTTTGCATTATTGTGTATGTGTGTTTCGAGCCAAACCAGGAAACCTTGACCGTATGAAAAGCATTTTCTTCTTTTGCAATAAAACTCAGAGACCTGACCAGAAGAGGAACATTCACGAATATGTTTGAATTCCTGCATTCCCCTGTGTATGTGGGAATTCTGAGATGGTTCTCTTTGTTGGAAGGCTCAGTTTGTACCTATGATCAAGCAAGAGCAGTCTTTTTTAAGAACTTGTCAGAAGAGTTTTTATTTTCCAAAAACCTTCTTTACTATTTTATTCCTAAAAAGTGCTCACATACTAAAAGTGTCATTCCCATAACAAATTTAAAATCAGTGAACAAAATTGGTTAGTGTAATTAGATTTATTTGTATGCTATTATGAATTAGAAACATATCTGATTTTGACATTTCAATATGTAAATATTTCTCAATTTCAAGGTATTTATCTAGTGTGCCATTCTTCAATGATGATGTGCAGAATTTCCCAATAATAACTGGTTGTTGCCTTTTGTCCCCCAATTTTTAGAGTTGGGTTTTGTTGTTGTGGTTGTTGTTTTTGGTCAATTTACCTGCAATTAAAATGAGCCATAAGGACAGTCTAAAATTAAGAGAATGGGATTATACTAGGGTATAAATACTAAGCTATAGTTTATTGTTACTATATCAGAACAAAAGCATATGGTTAACAATATTATATATCACTTGTAGCTAAGAGAGATTTAAAAGTTCTCACTGTACAAAATAAAAATAAATTATAATTAAGTGAGTTGCTGGATGTGTTAACTAACCTTATTGTGCTAATAATTTGGCAATATATACCTATTTTAAAAGGCATAAACTCAGTCAGTTTGACAGTTCTACCCTTGGGACAAAATGAAGTTCCAGGTTCCAATTAATCATCTGGGTTCTAACTATTGCTTAGATTTGTCTCAGATACTAGTTATCTGGTATTGTAATAATGTTATGTAACAATCATGGTACTTCAGTGATACACAGAAGTGAACATATATTGCTCATGTGTCTGGGTGGTCAATAGGCAATCTGAGGATCTTAGTGGTGCTGTTAGCTGTGCAGGGGCTGCTGGCAGTCAGACGAAGATGGCCTCTGCTGGCATGACTGGCATGATGACTTGATGTCACTTCTCATGGTTCTCATTCTCTCCCTGGGACTAAATGGGGTTAGCCTGGGTATGTTCTTCTCATGGCTGTCACAGAGGGTGTGAGTGAAAAAATCCAAATACATCAGCACCCTCTAGTCTCGTGCTTGCAACATGCTTGCCAATATTCCATTGGTCCAAAGCTAGCCATATGGTAAAACCAGAAGTACAGTGGGAGGTCACTCTATGTGACAAAGGGCACGGACACACTTCGGGTTGAAGAAAGGACACACTTTCTCAATTTAACATAGTTCAATACTTTCTCACTGTTTTCTCAGTTCTATGATGCCAGTAAGAAGTTTATTGTTTTTATATTTACCTAATGTTTTTGTTGTTTTGATAGTTCAAATACAAAAGCCTGGGTGAACAGTGGCTGTTTTCATTGATTTATTTTTTCAAAATTTCTAAAATTACTGATCTGTTTTAACATTTTGAGGCAGATGTCATCAAATATAAAAACACATATAGTGTCACAGTTACAACGGGTGAATTGGTTTGACGAAATATTAGTGTAAAACAGGGTGGAATTTGTTTTGTTATAATTAGATAAAAGATTATTTTTTTATTATAATAATTGAATATATGGTTTTATAAAATGAAGAAAATGTGATTCATCCTTTATTAAAACATCTAGAAGAAATCACTGCAGACAGATTTTTGAGAACAATCTATTATAGTGTCATTTTTTTTTATAGTGTCATCTTTGTTATATAAGGTCTGACAGTTAAATTTGCAAACTTGCCACTGTGTTCTTACGCTGTGCAAACAACTCAGTAAAGTTTCATAACTGTGGTATATCAGAGTCTCACAGCTCTGTTCATGTTGACATGTGGCGGTGTCTTGCTGAGTGGCATTCACTATTGTTGTTGCCTGTTTTTGTGTGCCATCACAAGACTGTTGGAGCTTGAATTAGAGCAACTACCAAACACTAAATTTCTTGTTAAACGTGGCAAGAGTGGCAGTGAAATCAGGGACAGTTTAATCCAAGTTTATGGGGATAATGCCATGAAGAAAATGGCAGTGTACAAATGAATTAAACATTTTTTCTGAGCAGAGAGGAAACATCAGTGATGAAGAGAAGTCACGGCAGCCAGCAATGAGCAGAACTGACTAAAACCTTTTGTTGAATTGTGCATCAAAATTGTCAACTGACTGTGAGAAGCATTGCAGACCAAGTAAACATGAAGAAAGAAAAAGGAAAATCTTGACTGAAAATCTTGGCATAAGAAAGGTGTGTGCAATAATGTTCCCGAAGGCGTTCACTGATGAACAAAAGCAAAGGAGATTCAAACTATGCAAGACCTTTTTGAAAAGCAAAACAATGTTTTGGGCCATGTTATAATTGGTGATGAAACATGGGTGTACCAAAACTACCCTGAGTCAAAGTACACATGGAAGTCAGCCAATTTTCCACAACCAAAAATATTTCTTCAGTCCAAGTCAAGAGTTAAAGTTGGGGAAGCCAGGATGGCTCAGCAGATTAAGCGCTCACTTTGCAGCCTTGGGACTGAGGATTGAGTCCCAGTCCCAGCCCCAGCCCTGGCCCGTGTGGACCCATATGCTGAACTGGGGTGTACTTCCCCAGTTTGGTTCTTGCCTCACCCAGCTCCCCGGTTCTGCCCCTGGCTTGAGGGGGCATGCCACCCATGTGGGAGGCCCCCAGCCCAGTTTCCACCCTGTGTGGCCCCCACCCACCTGTGTGTAATGAAACTGTGTCAAAAACTGATGATGTGCAACTACAGAGACTGCTCTGGGCCCTCTCTCTTCTCTCTGTCTCTCTCTATCTCTGTCAAAAACAATAAAATAAGTCTTAGAAAAAAAGAGTTAAAGTGATGTTGCTAACCATTTTTTATGTAGGAGGGCTTGTTCATTATGAATTTGTACCAACTGGAGAGTCAGTCATCCAAGTTGACTATTTGGAAGTACTGAACAGGCTGCATGAAAAAATTAGATGAAAATGACCTGAACTTTTCACTAACAACTCATAGCTCTTGCATCACAACAATGCACCAGCTCACAGGGCACTGTCTGTGAGGGAGTTTTTAGCCAGTAATTAAATAACTATATTGGAACATCCTTCCTATTCACTTGATCTGGCATGCAGTGACTTTTATCTTTATCTGAAGATAAAGAAAATATTAAAAGGAAGGCATTTTGTTGACATTCAGGACATCAAGGGTAATACGATGACAGCTCTGATGGCCATTTCAGAAAAAGAGTTCCAAAATGGCTGTGAAGGGTAGACTAGGTGCTGTAGTCAGTGCACAGCTTCTCATGGGTAGTACTTCAAAGGTGACTGTTAGTGATATTCAACAATGAGGGGTGTATAATAGCACTTTTCCTAGAATAAGTTTGTGAACTTAATTGTCAGCCCTGGTATGCTGATTTTTTCCTATCTTAATTCACCAATTCAATTATATGTAAAGATAAGACAGTAATAAAATTATTTCACTATGGAAAATTACTTGACTTCAGAGGTTTAGTGCTCTCATTTTTATATAAAAAAAAAATTAATGCTTCAAGTTTCCTTTCAGAGAGATGAGAAAAATGAGAACATTTACAATTTATCTAGAAAAAAGCATTATGTTGTGAATAATAATGCTGGTAGAAGAACACATTGGGGAATTATAAATATTTATATTTGTTGTTAGAAAATAAATTGAGTTATCAGCAGATTTTGTTTTCCCTTTCATTGCACATTTCCTTTGATGTATCAAATAGGGATGAAGTCATGTCCTTTGCCTGTCAGAAATGACTTTCTTTTTTAGATTTTTTACTAGCTCAAAGTACAGAGAAAAAATATTTTTATTTCTTCTAGTTTCAGTATCTTTTGAAGAAAAAAAATCTATAGATATATCTATTGTCTGTTGTTGGCATTGGAATTATCTATTGGATATGAGTTCCACTTTCTTGCTGCACTAAAAATTTCATAAAAGATACAGTGAAACATCTCTTTTGTAGTACAGAGCAGGGTAGTTGGGAAGAAGAAGAAGGTGTAAAGTTGTGTTTCTTACAACTTACAGTAGGAACCAGGAACACAGCAGGGTGAGAAATTTAAAAGCAAAATTTACCACTAGGAAGCTATGTATTGTCAGTAACAATGTGAAGACCCCGATCCAGTTCCTTCCCTGTGCAGCCCCGCTCTCACCTGTGAAATTAAACTATATGGAAAAACCGATGATGTGCAACTATGGAGACTGTTCTGGGCCCTCCCCTTCTCTCTGTCTCTGTCTCTGTATCTCTCTCTGTCAAAACAATAAAAATAAATCTTAAAAATATAAAAAAGAGATCTTATTGTAAAAGAAACAATAGCAGCGAAAGATCTCTAAAGAACACATCAAAACTTTAAATATTCATTAATTTGTGTATTGCAGAACTGTCATTGACTGTTTGCTTCATTAATATTAATTTGTAAAAGCATATTAAATAAAATACAACCTTTTATTAAATGCAAGAACAATTAATAAAGATAGTTTTATTCCTTAATGTATAAAACTATCTTTTGTCTTTTTTTAATACTTAATATTTTCCTAATATTTAAAACTATTATTTTTAATCACTATTAATTTTTGTTTTGAAATGAATTATTGACAAATTATAAATTCTTCTCTTACAGTATTTATTTTATTTTTATAGTCCATGCCAAAACTCAAATGCTAGAGAAGCGTAATGCTTTTTTCCAATTTTTTTGAATTTGAAAAATACTACTAAATACTTTATAGGGTAGTTAACTGATAGGTATTACTTTTACAAACTAGTATTTCTATATACAAACAACTAAGATTTTCACTCTGAAAGGGAGACAAAATGCTGCTTATTTATTATTACTTTTTCAAATTTGGGAAATGATGTTTAATTTATAGCTTAAAGGTCAAGGTCAAATCAGAGTCTTACATTACAGAATTGAGTATGTTAACAGAACGAATTAGGGTGTTGGCTGGCATGAGTAGGATATTTTTGACTCTGCCGAAATTTCAGGTATTTAATTGCTTATTAGTATACAGGAATAGAATTCACTTTATACTCTTTAAAAATCTCCCCAAATGGATATCTGTATGCTGAGAATTATAATAAATATGTAATTTACCACCTAAACCAGGTTACTTTTGAGAGGTAAAGGAGCACTATCTAGATATGATGGCAGTTTAGGTTAAATGTGAACTGTTCTATGAAAGTCAGAGTACTCATAGGTGGTCATCCTACAAAGAATATACATGTAACCATTCCCCACGTCCCCAATTCATCAGTTTTTGAAATTAACTCCCCACTTGGTTTTATGTACAAATTGACTTTCTAGTAAAATTCTAGATAAGATCTTTTTAAGTTCAAGAATACCATCTCAAACCTCTTAATGGAAATGCCTTGTATACTTTCCATAAGGTACATTAATACTGGCTTTTACTGAAAGTCTCTATATGTCATGTATGTATTATATTTAACATTAAACATTATGACACAAAGTTAATGTAAAACAGCTAAGGAAATGCCTTGTATACTTTCCATAAGGTACATTAATACTGGCTTTTACTGAAAGTCTCTATATGTCACGTATGTATTATATTTAACATTAAACATTATGACACAAAGTTAATGTAAAACAGCTAATTTAGATTCTTTGGAGCAATGTTGGCTACAACTCAGTTTCTCTGGCTGTACTGCTATAGAAAATACAGAAGTGCGGTTCGAAATTTTAAGAATAGTATCTGGATTATAAGAATTCAAAATAAGGACTAGAACAATTTAAACATAATGAAAAAGGCTCTTTAACTTTTCTTGAATTTGAGACAAGTTAAAAAGAACTAGGCTCATTACATGAGGTTAGTTGAAATAATGGTCACAGGGAACAAAATTGAGCAACTTGAATACCAATTTAGATACATGTTTTTATGACCATTGAGTTACTTCAATGAAAATATACCAAATGAATTCAAGCTTTAGAAAAAATTTCTATTCTTGAACACTGAAAGAAATTTTGAAACTGAATTAGTTACTCATATTCAGTGAAATATAATGAATCAAAGAATCAATAAAAGACTAAGATCTTTAAGGCAGAGAGAGTTAGAATTCAGAAGCAAAGTATTCAAAAAACTAGAATTTATGAGAGAAATTATTTTTTCCAATAGCTTGTGAGCAAATAGAAATTACAACATTTTGATTTGGAACCAACAAGATTCTGATGCAAATGACATGATTAATTAGTCCCTTTTTGACTTTTGTTGCTGGTATTCAACTTATTGGACTGTTCAGATGTAGACAGACATTAGTCTCCTATGATGACCTTGCAAACCACATGGATGAAAGGGATCAAAATGATAGATAGGTTAGTTGGTTGAATTTGTAAATGACTGAACAATTATTGCTAAAGAGTATTGTTAATGAATTGAGGTAACTTTGAGAACCCACCCTCTGGCAGCGTGTAACTAGTCTCTTCAACATTTTTGTTCTCGATAGTATGCGGAGGAGGTTGTTACACATTTATCAAATTAAAATGTGATGCATGAAAGAAAGGGATAAAAGGCATGATTTAAAAGATATGTGGAGAGGAATATCTTTAGTTGTGTGCATTAAAATTCATTTCATCCTTAGAGAATTATAACTGGTAGTAAGTTCTTATTTACATTGAATAAAAATTTATATTCTTCTAACCTTTACTTATTTTTCTTGATTCTGTTTCTTATGGGATATAAAGAATGTTGAGTCTTTTTTCTAAATGAAAACTAACCAGTTATTTGAAAGCACTCATGATTGTTCCCACTTTGTTCTGGTAAATGTTGTCAATTTTTCAATTACTTATTAAATGATAAGGTTCTTCATTTTTATGCAGTATTCTTTGTATGTATTGGCTATAAAATACTTTTATACACTTTGTCACGTATCATTCCAGGTATACAAAAATTATAAAAAATACCAGTATTATCTGATAAAATTAGAATGCTATATCATTCTCATCTTTTTTATTTGAGGTTGTTTTCTGTTAATATAGCCTGAAAGCATACCAGAAAGTTGTTCTCCTGCGACATGACTTTAATTAAATTCTCCAATACATTTTTAAATACATACTTATTCTAAACCACTGTTTATTAATTTGCAATAAGATTAAAGTGCAAGTACTTAGCTAATTTCTTATAACTTTAGATTATATTTAGCAATCTAATATTAAAATATAAATATTTTCAAAAAGAGCACCATGCTTGATTTTAAAATTGTTTATTTTATTTGTACAAAAACTGTAGTATATATATCACTTCTCAGCCTTTGGCTAAGATCAAGTGCAAAAACTGTAGTATAGACAGAGTGTGACCCAGAAACAAAGTTAAAATCACTTGGTTTTTCAGATTGACTTATATAGGAAGTTATCTAATTTACTTTGCAAAGTACAGTTTTCATTCTATACATGAGAAAACTGAAACAGAAAAGGGTAGAAAGCTTGACATTGTTTACACTAATACTAAGTGGCAGGTCTGAGAATCAAATAAATGATTATTTTAAACTACTTTCAATTTATGAACTTGTTGCACAAATCTTTTTGTTCACTCAGTGTTCACCATCTTTATGAAAAATATTAAGGTCAAGTTTTATTATCAAATTTTTATTACTTTAAAACAAGTGTACAATTGTTAATTATCAGATAATGCAAATTTGTGAGTTTCACAAAATGTACCCAACCATCATGATTGTGGATGTTTGTATTTATTTACTTCAGGCTAATTTTGATAAGAAAACACAAAAATAATACAACAAAGCTTACAGATTGTATAATTTTATTTTCATTGCTAAAATGATGGTACACAAAAGCTGAAGCACCTCCTACATGGTCAGGATTTTTTGCCAATGCATGTAATGCCAAGAAAGCTGAAGAAACATATTTTACTTGTCCATCATGAAAATGTATCAAGTATGTGGCTTATTATTATTATTTTAAAGAGAACCATGAATTTGAAAAGGCTAGAACTTTGTCAGAACTTGAAATTGTCTCAGCACAAAAGCTTGTCTTGAAGTACCGTACAGAATTGCTTATCACCATTGCTACAAGAAAGATTGACTACACATCGGAAAGCTTATGGTGAAGCCAAATGCCCTGGAAACGTCAGGGGTGTTTATGAGGAAGGAAACTGAATCAATGGTTCTGTAATAGGACATCATTTACTCCAGTGTTTCTGATATTCTTTTACCATTCTGAAGCAGTTCATGGAGGAATTGGCAGCTGTTATTTCCCTTCAACACACAACCAGATGAAACAGTTCTGTTGTACTGTGAGTACAGCCAGCTCTGTGTGCAAGCATAAATATCAACGAAGGATTCTATGGACTCTTTTGCAAACTCAGTATCTTCAGATGGGGAAAAATTTCTATGCCAAGCCAGATTTCAACAGGAAAGAAAATCTTGTTACTTTGCTTAGATGGAGCACCTGCAGTTTTTGGCAACATATCAGAATTTGCAATTTTAGGGAACAAAGAAGTTCAACAGGCATTATTGTGACTCATTGGTTTCTATATCTGTGAATATTTACATCAAAAACTTTGCCAGCCATCCAAACAAGTTTTTTTCATTGCTCTGAAAGCTGTCAATTTCATCAGAGACAGGTTTAAATAACCAGCTTTTCAAAAGGTATAATTTAAAATAAAAAAATGGAATACAATGTGAAGTTCTTTTTTACTATATCAATGAACATTGGCTTTTAGTGGATATGTCTCAAAGAGATTGATTGATTATGTTTCTTTAAAAAAAATAATTGCCCTTTTTTTGTTAGCTAATGTTGAGTTTGCCTACGCATAAGGAGAAAACAGAATGAACACTTTTGCTTAAGCGTAGAAGTTTATACATCCCTCTCATATAAAGGAAACCCACATATAGACAGTCTGGAAGGTATGGCATTTTCATTAATGATCTAGGCTTTTGTCTTTCTACTCTCCTACTTTGTTTCTATGCTCAAACTACTTCATGAGTCAAGACGGTTGCTTCATGTTTGAGTTTCATCTCTTAAGAAAGATGAAAGATGTTGGAACAAAATAATTCCTTCTGCTATTTCTAAGTAACTTTCATAGAAGTCCCACACAACATATTATGTTTGTATGTCACTGTCCAGAACTTAGGCACTTGACCATATCCAGGATTTAAAGGAGATTGGAAAAATCTAATCTGAATTATGGAAAATAATGTGTCTAGAAAAATAGGTATTGTTACTGAGGATGAGAGGAGGAAATGGAGTTGTGTTAGGCAGACAGTTCTCTTGGGTCTGCGCACAGGCCAGATGCAGCCCAGGACAGCTTTGAATGTGGTACAACACAAATTTGTAAACTTTCTTAAAACATTGTAGGATTTTTTTTTTGCAATATTTTTTAAGCTCATCAGCTACCACTAGTGTTGGTGTATTTTATGTGTGGCCCAAAACAATTCTTCCTATGTGGCCCAGGGAATCCCAAAAATTGGACACCCCTGCCTTGAAGCTAACCCTGGTTGTGAGTTCTTCTACCCAATCTATAACTTCAAATGAACAATTTGGAAATAGATAAGACTACTAACGTTTTTGGTTGGATTTTCCATAGACAGACCTTGACATGAATGTTTCTGTAAAAGTGGTTTATTTGGACATCTCAGAAAATCATGGGTAGAGAATGGAGATGTGGGGTGAGAAATGAAGGAACCCAAATGCTCCAGAGATCTCTTGAGCCAGTGCCAATCACACTTCTGAGTTGTCCTGACCAGACAGAAGGAGAGGTAGAACGTTTATATGCCAGCACTTGGCATTATTCAGGGAAGGCATGCCTTCCAGAAACATCAATTTCCAAGTACTTTCTGTTCTCCCAGCAGTACACTGCTGAAGTGGACTTGGGTAACCTGAAGGCAGCTCAGAATGGAAGTGATGGGTACAGGAGAGAAAGCGTACAGAGATGGAGCATTGCTCTAGCAGGGAATGGTGAACATACTGGGGAGAGGGCCTGAGCCCCAAGCATGTCCAGCAGTAAGTCTCCAAACTTAAAGGACTGCTTCTTCAAGCTATAGTTGGACTTATTTTTTTTATTCCTGCTGCACATATTTATAGTATATTGAAAACATCGCATAGTTCTTTGAAATTTATTCTTATAAGGTAGATGTTTACACCTTTCCTTGGTGACAGAGATGGGCTGCATTAGTAATGCAGACTTGACTAAAAAACAAATTTTCTTGAACAAAAAAAACCAAAACAAAATGACCACTCAAATGTAACAAGGTCTTCGTGAAATTGGGTTCTTCTTGTTAAAAGCCCCATATTGGCAAAGTTGATAATGAAGATATTAAAATGATGAGGGAATAGAGTGTAGAATGTGCATTTTTTTATAGCAATACTATAAATTTAATCAGGTACAAAGCAGTGATCTCCAGAGGATTTAATTAGATAACACTCCAAGTCATTTGCAACTTTCATATCACATAATGCTCCTAAAGAATAATTTTCTAACAATTAGAGCCACTTGAAATCAAGTTGGGGGGAAGCCGGGATGGCTCAGTGGGTTAAGTGCTCACTTTGCAGCCCCAGGGACTGAGGATCGAATTCCGGTCCCGACCCATGCAGACCCATATGCTGAACTGGGGAGTTCCCCCAGTTCAGTTCTCACCGGGGTGAAGACCCCAGCCCAGTCCCTGCCCTGTGCAGCCCTGCTCCCACCTGTGGAATGAAACTATGGGGAAAAACCAATGATGTGCAACTATGGAGACTGTTCTGGGCCCTCCCCCTTCTCTCTGTCCCTGTCTTTGTCTCTTTGTCTTCTCTCTCTCTCTCTCTCTCTTTCTGTCAAAAACAATAAAAATAAGTCTGAAAAAAAAAAAGAAATCAAGTTGGCTTTCTTCACGACATAGCGATTATTACTGCAATTTTTCAAACGAAATCTTAATGTTGTCTTAAGATATTGGTAAGATGATATCTGCATTAGAAAAGGAGGTTGAATGAAATATCCTTAGAGCTCATTTTCATCTTCAAGAGTAGAAGCCAAAAAAAGAAAAACAGAAGAAGTATAAAATAAAACAAATAAGAGCTACTTGAATTATTTCTTTAGGGGCTGACAAAGGCTATTTCAGGAGATTAATGGAAGAAGCATGTGTAAAGCATTACTTTAAAATGCTTTCTGAGGGTTAGTCACCGGTTGGGGAGTTTCTAATCTTCTAAGGGTCTTCTAACAAGCCTTTCCAATCTTTGCCCAGGAGGAAGGCATTACTTTTGTTATCCTGATTTGAGAGAGACACAGTTTCTGACTTACAAGACTATATACGGTATACTAAGCAAACATCCTTGAAGAGATAATACAGAATGAAAAAAAGCTTGCATAGATGTGTAGAAACACCTTAGAGAATTGTCTTTATAACATTGGTAAAAGATTTTTAATGTGGAAGTGAGATAGCAAGCATGTCATTGACTTCAGTTATTTATTGTCTGGTAGTCAGAGTCCTTTATGTATTAATGTATATCTTGATGTAATCAATTTCTCATTGTTGCAATGTTCACTTTCCGTTGATGTAAATGAAAAATCTTCTGTATGTTGAGAAGGCTTTGTGGGTTAAAAGCAGAAGTGTCCTCTAAACTATTCTAGAAATTCTCTATTATTTAGAGGGAACCAGGCTGTTTGTTTGTTTGTTTATAAATCCTGTATTATTTATAAAGACTTGTGTAGATCTGATGCATTGCCTTATTTGTTTTCCCCTGAACATTACAAATAACACGACAATTAAGTATTTAGACTAGGAATCAGATACAATCAAGATAATACTGGTTTGTGTTCTTGGGAAAGCTACCTACCATCTGTAAGTCACTAGTACTGTGTACCTCTTCTAGTAAGGGAGATAGCCCATCTCATCAAATTTTGAGACTTTACTAGTAGAGTGTCTAAAACATTGTTTGCATGCAAAATGTAAAATGTTACTTATTTGTGTAAGAATGCAAATTTAGGACATACAAAAAAGCATAAGAACATTTTTTTTCTAACCAGGAAAAATACTGTTCACTTTCTGGGTTATCTTCTATATGAACATGTAAAAAGAAAAAAACAAAAACATAACACAAATACTTAGTGGATCATATCATATGATTAGATACCTCTGAGATGAACATCATTGTATATAAAGAAAAATCTGAGGAGTGGAATTAGAAAGTTAAAGACAGCATATTAAAATCTGTTGAAACATGGTGCTAAATTGATCTCCAGTGTTGGGCAAAAGAATGATATAATCTCTCATTTTAAAAGAATTACTATGGTTGCTGAGTAGACAGGGAGGAAGTAGGGATGTGAGTAGAGTAGTACTTATCAAACTTTAACGTGCCTATGATCAAAAGGGCTGGGATCCTGCATGTCCAACAATCTCCCAGGTGGTGGGATGTTGCGTGATGCCCTGTGGACACTGTTTTGAGTAACAAGATATTAGAAGATAGTTTCATAAATTGAGATGAGAGATTGTGGTGGCTTAGATAAAACACTGCAGTGGAAATGTGGATATTTGATATACTTTGAAGGAAAGGCTGATAAGACTGAGAGAAGACTAAATGTCATCTTTTTGGCTTTGGTCTGAGATACTGGAGGAATGAAAGCACTGTTAATGGAGAGAGGGAATATGGTGCAAGGAACCATTGGAGGTAGGTAATAGGTAGAAATGTTAAGTAGAATTTGAAAATGTAATTGCAGATTTTAAGGAAGAGGTCAAAGATAGATATATGCATTTGGGACTTTATCATATTATAAATATGTGCCTATCTTAAAAGATGCAAGGAAACAGTGGCAATAAAAATGTTATGATCTAATTAGGCTGCTCATGTGTGTGTGTGTGGGGGGGGTGAATTTGAATTCTCATAAGTTACCACGTATTTGGACTTAGTTATATCTTCTCTGAGGAAAAAAACCAGTATTATTATATATTAATCTGAATTTTAATCTGGTATTGAGAAATGATGGGCTTCATTGGCTAATTTAGGGTGATTAACAATATTCAATGTCAAAATTCATGAGATGTGCTAAATTTGACGGGAGTGCATTGTAGATTAAATTGTAAATCAGAAATAAGAGTAAATTTGTTTAAACTGATTTTGTTTCATTTCTATTTATAAAACCAGAATTGCATAAATAATATATTTTTCAGATGACTAGGGAATATAGCATTTGACAGAAGATCAGAGACCATTTCTTTTACAATTTAATTTTTATTAACATGTTGTTTTATGAAATATCTATTGAGATTTTTTTACCATTTACTTCTAATTTTTTTCAGTAGAAAGAACCAAAGTATATACTAGCCACTATAAGTTTTTTGAGATAATTTTGGATGGTATAGGTATTACCTTAGGAAATAATATGGTTACTAGAAGGATAAAATAATATCATTCCTCCTTGGGAGCTACAAATCTAAGTTGGGAGATGAGGTAAGTAAATGAGGAGATATGATTACAAATACAAGGCACTAATTATTTGCAAATTGGTTTTTATTGCACATATATGTATTTGTATTTAATAAACTTATGAAAGCTTACCTTTCCTTGAGGACTATTGATTTATTTAATATAATTAAGTTTGTGGTGATGATTTTCTCCTGAGATTAAATACTAATATAACATATTTTTAACCTTTTTATAAAAATATTAATCTGTATTTAATATACATTTTCCTGTTCTCTACTCTGATATCCCTGTCTCCTGCATAGATCTAGTAGAAGTATTTCCTCTCCCCTTAAGACATTTTCTTTGAGTTCTCAACAAAATAACTGCCCTTAGGAGATCCTTTTCTCTGTCCTTAGATTATTATATTTCTAGTTATTTTCACTAATCCCCACTAATTATGTAATTCAATTTTCTTCTCATTAGTAAAATGCAATAGTGTCCTGAAAATGATGTTCTTTATGTTCACTCATGTATTATTGGTCCGGTATATTTGTGTTTTTATTAATATTTCTTATCTTGAATTATAAACTCATTACAAGGACAAGGATGTGATTTTTGCTAATAAGCTATAATTTCTACAATAGAGCAAAGACATATTAAGCATTTAATGAGTTATATTTAGTAGGAAATTTGAAAATCACTATATTCACTTTGGTCATTTAAGAATATGCCAATAATTAGTGTCAGATAATGCTATGAAGCAGTGCTTATAACTGGAATAATTTTCATTGTTTTAATCAATTAATAAAAAGCTGGAAATGAGTATCCATTATGTATTGGGAGATAATTTTCATGTATCTTTTGTGTTTCTGCATATCTTGTAAAGAGGCACTGACAGCTTTTGTTATGGATGATCTTTTAAAGAATATTGGTAGAGCAAACAGCCTTGGCAAATAAAAATAGTGTCTCTTCTGGGAAATAAGGAAGATTTGTTTGGTTGTTCAGTATAATAAAGATAATGTGTTCCTCTGGGGCAAAGGCCAATTATAAAACATTGGGATTAAGCTTGAGATTCCTTACTTGTAATGCAACCCACTTAATGTGCACGTCACCTCTCTCTTGTTGCATCAACCTGTGATCGTTGGATCACTGAGGAATAGAGAACTGGTGTGAGAAAATGATCATACTTTGACTGGTGCTTTTGCTATGAGTAAAATAACTCTTTTGTCTGTGGATCAGGATTCTATATTTTCTCTGGGCGCTTAATAAACGGAGGCTGGTTGTTTGTTAATGTGTGAACAGGATAAAATGCCAGACCATTTCTAGTTCTTGACCTATGTTTCAGGTACTTTGTTGCATATATAAAGTAAAATAGTCTGCATCCTTACCCTCAGGTAGCTAATAACCTATCTTGGGCTGATTTTATTTGAGGTAAGAATGATGGAGGAAAAAATAAAGGGAGTATCATATAGGACAAGTTTGTTTCACTAGTAGGGCAGTATATTTTGCAATTAAAAAATAAAGAAAATTAAGCCATAATACTTTCATCAGTGTAATTTCATTATTTTGTATTATTAAATGAAACTAAATTTGAACCACATAGCTATTAATATTGGCTAATAGAATATTAATTTTAAAGTAATCAAAATTGCACTATTTGCAATATTTAAAATTCTTTAGAAGTTCCCTGTGTGTGTGTGTGTGTGTGTGTGTGTGTGTGTGTGTGTGTGGTTGCGGTTGCTAGATTGGGTTCTTTTTGAAATTTTTAGGAAAATGTAAGTTTTGTTTTTAGTTATGCAGTGATATTGACTCTTTTTTCTTTTGCTGTGTACGTCTATAACATTATGTGTAACCAGAGTTACATAGTTCCATATCCCAAAAAACTCCTAGAGGTCACTTTAATTTTAATTTTTCTGAATTACTAGAAAGGCTTTCTCTTCTAATATTTGCTAAACATTAGAACCTCCATTTCATCCCCTACCTACAATGCTGTGGGAGTTATTTTACAATTCGGGAAGGAAAATACCATGTTAAAAGAGTATGCTATAGGATCACTTAAAGAAGAAAGAGGAAAGCTACGTATTCGGATGGTTCCTGGGCTTAATTCTAGTCATCTGCCATCTGTTCCCTCAGAATCTAACCTTTCCTCTCATAGAATGAGTTATTTTAATTAGGACATACATTTTTATTTAGCCTGGAGAGACTCAAGCTAGAGGGACAGAGAGGTCTCATTCTTGGATTCTGGCCCAGGAGGAACACCTTCTGAGAACAAAAGATTGAAGACAATTATAAACATATTTCACTTTAAAAAATAATACTCAGTGAAATAAATTGACAACTATTGGTTGTGTCAATTTTCTGAAGTATCGGTATCTCTAGAAAGCAGGTGCAATAAATGACATGATAAATCACAGAAGTAGGGAGGAGTGTCTCCTTTTCTGAGCTCAGATCAATCACTTAAATATGGTTAGGGGACTTTTTTTACACAATACCTGTCATAATTCTAAGAAATAAGATTAGTTAATGCTCTGTGGGAGGTACAAAAAAGAAAAATCAAATGAAAGATTATAAGCCTGCCATGAATCTTTAAATCAATGGCTCTCAACCCTGAGCCTATATAAGAATCCCTAGGAAGGCTTGTAAAAACATAGATTGCTGAGTTCCACCTCCAGAATCAGAACAGCGAGTATAACTGTTAGGTGATGCTAAAGCTGCTTTTGGTGGGACCACACTTTGAAAATTCACATCTCTAGGCTACCGGTAGAATGAAAAGGAAACCACATTTAAATATTATAATGGGAAACACAGTGTTCTTTGTTATAAGACATACTAACTTGATTCTGTAATTAAGGTCTTTATCCATTCAACAAATAATTTCTAATGGCATAACCAAAGAGTCACTATGCTAGTGGTTGTGGCAGATAAATTGATGACATAAATGTGAATCCTATCTACAGAGGGCCTCTTGACTAAAATAAGAGATAAGGCACGTAGGCATGTACAAGAAAATGATTTTCAATAAAAAGGCTTAAGTGTCATAACAAAAAGTATAAATGTAGTAGTGCCTTGGTGAGTGAAGGAGAAATTTCTGACAGAAGTTGAAAGGTTTTAGAGGTTCTGGTGGCTAGGGTCAGTTTTACAGCTCTTTCCATGGCTAATTCTCTTCTTGCCAAATAAAATATATTTGATTTGCACGTTTAGATGGTGCCATGCAATTCTCTGTCTACTTATGTGACAGATATTTAAATATATTTGTCACATAATGAGAGCTAGAACTGGTTGGCTTGATTGGCTTCATAATATAACAGTAATAATTTTATTATGATCCAATTAACATTGCCATTATAATTACCTATGACATTTCAAATTGAATTTAGTGTCTGAGAGCTAATAAAATTGCACATTTTCAAGAAAGC
>PVKE010016245.1:0-32250 GCA_004027555.1 Craseonycteris thonglongyai
ATCTAATTGTTACCAACCAATGTAACCTCATCAAATTTAACAATAAATTAAAAAAAAAAAAAAAAGAAAGAGAATCAATAGAAATAATTAAGCCAAAGCTGGTTGTTTGAGGAGTTCAATATAATTGATACATTCAATTGATCAAAATAAATAAATGGGAGAGAAGATATTAATTGCTGATATTAGAAATGTAAGAGAGGACATACTATCTATGCTACAGACATAAAAAAAATAAGGCAATATTATGACCAACTTATTTTCAACAAATTTAACAAAAATAAAATGAACATATTCTTTAAAAGACACAAACTACCACAACTTAGCAAATAAGAAATAGATTACCTGAATAGCCCTATTCTATTTTAAAATTTGAATTTGTAGATAAAAACTTAGCCATGCTCAGTGAGTTAATCACTCATCTTGCAGCCCCAGCACCTGAGGATCGAATCCTGACCCCAGTCTATGCAGACCCATATGCTGAACTGGGATGTGCCCACAGTTTGGCTCTCTCCAGGGCAAGCCTCCTATGTGGGAGGCCCCTGGTTAGGGTCTCGCCCTGGGCGTGCTTCCCATGTGGGAGGCCCCAGCCAGTTCCTGACCTGTGTGGCCTTGCGCCCACCTGTGGAATGAAACTATGTAGAAAACTAATGACGTGCAACTATGGAGACTGCTCCGGGCCCTCCCCCTTCTCTCTGTCTCTCTGTCAAAAACAATAAAAATAAATCTAAAAACAAAACAAAACAAAAAACTTTGCCTTTAAGAAGACTCTAGTCCCAGAGAACTTCACTGGTGAATCTACCAATTTAAGGAAGTTATAATATCAATTTTATATAAACTTTTTTTCAGATAATAGATGAAGAGGGAGTACTTCCCAACTCATTTGATGAAGTCAGCATTACCCTACTACCAAAACTAGAAAAATATGTGTCTTAGTCTGTTTGGAATGATAAAACAAAACACCATAGACTGAGTGACTTAGAAACAACAGACATTTATTTCTCATAGTTCTGGAGGCTGGGAAGTCCAAGATCAAGGCTCTGACAGATTCAGTGTCTGGCGAAGGCCCACTTTGTGGTTCATAGGTGTAAGGCACTAGAGAGCTCTATGAGGTCTCTTTAATAGGAGCACTAATTCCATTCATGAGGGTTCCACCCTCATATCTCGGCACCTCCCACAGGCCCCATCTCCTAATATTAATAGCATCACATTGAGCTTTAGGTTTCAATATATGAATATTGGAGAGACACAAATATTCTATCTATAGTAAGATGTTAAGAGAAAACAAAACTATAAACCAATATCACTCATACATAAATATATAAAAGTCTATTTTTATTTTGAGAGCCCTGGAAAACTTTATTTTTAACAAGGGTCCAAATGATTCTAGATTTTGATTAAAAGTATGGTTTGGGGAAGCACTTTTAATCTTCATTGTGTGTCTGATGAAATATACAATAAAATTAAATTACAAATCATGTTAAGTAAACAAAAACAATTATATAAACTACTAATATACTGAAATACAATATGATTTTTAAAATGATATCATGTGTATATAGTTGTATTTATAAAGGTAAATGCACTAATCAAAAGCTATACAACATTTACAGCAAATTAAAAAACAAAGTCTTCTGAATTCCATGTTTCACCAAGCATCAAAACCCACAATCTTTTATTTCATTTCTTACACATTATTTTGTATCCACATTCTCTGAATCTGATTGGATTCTTGAATTTTATTTTGTTTTCTGTGACATTCTCTACAAATACATGAGAGCTCTCCAGAAAAAAATCTAGCCAATGTCAATACAATAAAAATGGTAACGTGGCTGGATACTTTCCAGACAGCCCTGGTATATCATTGACCATGCTTTGGGGGTTAAACATACTTCTGGGTACCCATTGTTAGTCTCCACTTAGCATGAAGAAACTCCTCACTGAACTTCCAAGCAGATTGTGGCTTGTCAAACACATAAAAATCTTTAACAAAATAATAGGATATCAAATCCAGCAATACATAAGAAATATAATACATCACAACCAAGTGGGGTTTCTCCTAGGAATGCAAGGTTGATTCAATATTTACAAATCAATGTAATTCAGCCTCTTAACAGACTAAAAAAATAGTAACTTCAATAAAAGCAGAAAAAATCATTTGACAAATTCCACATCCTTATGATTAAAAAAAAACACAACTAAACTATAAGAAACCAGGAATAGAAGGAAACTTCCCTAACCTGATAAAGGGTATCTATGAAAAAATCTGGATCTAACATCATGATGAAAGATTGAAAGCTTTCCCCCTAAGATCAGGAATAAGGCAAGGATGTCCATTCTTATGATTTATATTCAACAATATATTGGAGACTATAGCCAGTGCAATAGGCAAGAAAAAGGAATAAAAGACATACAGATTGGAAGGGAAAAAATAAACCTATTTTTATTTAAAGACAACACGGTTATCCATGTTGAAAATCCGAAAACAAACAAACAAACAAACCAAAAATCTGCAAATGACAAAAAGAAATTGAAATAATTAGTAAGTTTAGTTAGCCAGGTTGCAGGATATAAAAGTCAGTGTACAAAAGCCATTGTATTTCTATATGCTAGCAATGAAAAATTGCAAAGTGAAATGAAAGAGCATAAAGAATGTAAAATAGGAGCACATCTAGTAAAATGCAAGATCTGAATACTGAAAGTGGCAAAATATTAATGAAAGAAATCTTTAAACCTAAATGAATAGAGAGATATTCACAGTCCAAAGGCTAAAATTGTTGAGATGTCAATTCTCCCCAAGTTGGTTTATAGGTTGAACATAATCCCAATCATTTCTGAGAATCTGTTATAATATTCTAACATTTGAAAATTTATGTAGACATCAAAGGACTTGAAATATCAAAAATAAATTTGGAAAAGAAGAGTTAGAGAACTCACTCTACTTAATTTCACTATATTATAAAGCTATAGTAATCAAGACAGTGCAGTATTGGCATAATGATAAACATATAGATCAATAGTATGGAATAGAAAGTCAGAATTAGACCTACATATATATGGTCAATTCATTTTTCCACAAAGCTGTCAACATTGATTCAATGATTAAGTATAGTATTTTCAACATATGATACCGGAACAAATGGATACATATGCAAGGAAACAAAAACTTCAACCCTTACCTCACACCATATATAAAAATTTACTTGAAATGCATTACAGATCTAAATATAAATTCTAAAACTATGAAACTTGTAGAAGAAACTTGGTTTAGGCAAAGATTTCTTGGATCACACTGTATTTTATTAAAAACTTCAAAAGACATGATTAAATGAAAAGACAAGCCATAGACAGAGACAATATTTATAAAACACATAGCTGGTAAAAGACTTGTATCCAGAATAAACAAAGGGCTCTCAAAACTCAATAAGAAGAAAACACACAAAGAAAAAAACAAACAAAACTATAAAAACGGATAAAATATTTGAATAGATAGTTTAGCTTTTCCTTGAGCATATTACCCTTTCAAGTGTTCTAGCTCTATAAAGGGGCATTCTGTCAGTCTTCCCACCTCACAATTGCCCTAAGCATTATCTTTTATCTTCTCTTGAGTCTTTTTAAAAATTATAACTTTAGGTTAACAGGTGTTATGGGTTGAATTGTAATTGTCCCCTGCCCCCCACCCCTCCTTTCCCTAAAAAATATCCTAACCCTCCGTACCTGTGAATTTGATCTAAATTAAGAGGAGGGTATTAGGAGGGGCGCTAATTCATTATAACTGGTGTCCTTACAAATAGAGAAATGTGAACACAGAGACAGACACACACACAGGGAAGATAATGTGAAGACACAGGGAGAATGCCATCTGCAAGCCAAGGAGTGCCTGAGGGTACCAGAAGCCAGGAAAAGGGAATAGAAAAGACTGTCTCTCAGCCCTCAGCAGAAGCCATCCTGATTTTAGACTTATAGCCTTTGGAAGTGTTAGATAATAAATTTCTGTTGTAAGCCACCCAGTTGTGGTATTTTGCCAGGGTAGCTCCAGAAAACTAATACACTACGGAACAGTGGATGTCCCCCCAGAGCAGCTGGCATTAGCACTCACATTGGTCTCTGTAGATGTCCATTACTTTTTTTACCAGTGCAACTCTGCATACCAAAATATGTTTTAAGAAATATTTTAACCAGCAACTTATTTGTTTTGTTTTGAAAAGATTGGTTTTTTTTTTAGGAACTCTTGTCTTCAATTTGTTGGAAATCAAAGTCTACTTGATTCTTAGAGCAACTTTCTGAGAATACTTTGGCTTCTCTCAGGTACTTACTACTTTCCAAGTCTCATTTATTATTTCCTTTGTGCCTTCATTATGCCTCACACCCTAGTATACTCTGTGTATGGTATTTTCTCTCACTAATTTGCTAGTTCATTGAGGGTTAAGAGGGTGCCTTCCCTTTGTATACTCAGCATATAAAAAAATACCTCACATATGATAGGTTTTTTTTGTGTTTTCTTTTAAAGTAATTGTTGTTGTTTTTTTTAAATATTTATTTATTTATTTATTTATTTATTTATTTATTTATTTTTGACAGAGAGAGAGAGAGAGAGAGAGAGAGAGAGAGAGAGAGAGAGAGAGAGAGAGAGATACAGAGACAGAGAGAACTGAACTGGGGGAACTCCCCAGTTCAGCATATGGGTCCGCATGGGCTGGGGCCGGGACTCGATCCCTGGTCCCCAGTGCTGCAAAGTGAGCACTCAACCCACTGAGCCACCCCGGCTTCCCCATGATAGGTTTTTAATAAGTGTGGTTATTAAACCTAATAATGTACTTGTATATTGGTCACATGCGTAAGTGTGTAAAGTTGCTTAAAGTGATAACTTTAAGTCTTAATTCAAAGTTTTTATTCTTAATCCACAAATGTTTGTTACTTAAGGTTTTGTCACCTAAGAGGAATTTTCTTTTCTTTCTGATTAATATAACTAAATCTAAGTCTTGGAAAACCTGTTGGCTATGTCCCTCCACGTCTCCTATATTAGAGTATGAAATAACTTACTAATAAATATTATTCCTAATTATTACAATCCTATAAAGTAAGTATTATTGTTCCATTTTATAAATGAGGAAATGAGGATCAGAAAGGTTAAGTGCCTGTTCTAAGTTGAGATACATAGTAAGTACCAGAGTTAGAAATAAAGTTTGTCTGTAAAGCAATTAATTCACTATCCCCCACTGACTACTTATTCTGGATCCCATCATTTAAAAATTATGAAACTTGTAGGTATTTTTCTATTTCCTCTGTAGTCAGAGTTAGCATAGTCACTTATTCCAAAATAAGAAAGATACCTTTAAAAAATACCTACCTAGATATGCTTTTTATAAAATATTTTATGTTCATGCAGTCACTTTCTATTGTTTACCTGATATATTTGTTAGATATAGACAACCTCAGAGAGTATATGGTAGAAAAATAGTCAATTATTCTTATTCTATGTAAAGAAACTTACCCACTGTATGATATTTAAATCCGTGTCATGAGCTTTCTAATGAGATTTTTCCTAATAAGTTTGCTTTTATTGGTGCAGTCTATACCACATATTACCAGGCACTTTCTTATATTAATACCTTGCTTGCATTCCAGTTGTTATAGGTATACATATTTACCCAAGAAGTTAAGTTCCTTGAGGTCAAGACTGAGTACCAGGAAATTTATACACATTGCATTTATTATTTACAATAACATGGCAAATTAGGTATTATTACTTGCATTTACAGATATGGAAAGCCTTGGATATAAATAGTCCCTAGGTAAAAAAAACTACTAACTAACTATAATAATGGGTCCTTAATATGAAAGAGCTCTCCATTTTTCCATAATGAGAAAAAAAAAAAGATATGGATTTATATCCTTATGCTATTATTAATATAGAAATTACCAGACTGTGACAATGGGCAAGTTACTCAGCATCATCAAATCTGTGTTTTCCAATTTGTAAAGTGGGAGAATAAAGCCCAATCCATGAGGGAGTTATAAATATTAAATTAGGTAGTACAGATAAAAAAAAATAAATATTGATTAACTCACTTGATTTTGTTTATTTTGCTCTCCTTTTGCTGAAAGGTCAGCTGAATTAATAATATATGTATAAATTAAGAAGTACCAAAAAGAAAGACATTTATTAAAGTATCTTCTATTTCCTTTGTATACACACAACTAATAGCCTGCTAGATGATGACAAAATTCCATATAATTTAGCACTTTTTATATGTTAATATATTCATAACTGTATTAAAATATCTTCAGAGAATTCTCTCAGATCACTAACTATGTCATACTTTTTGAACAGAAACCCCACTTTTTTTTTTTAAGGATGTTCATACCCTTTTCCTAAATTTTTAGGATTTTATTTCCTATAATATTGAATAAGGGATCGATATTCTTTCACTCTAATGGAAAGGGATTTAAATATTTTTTCTTATCATTCTTTTTCCCTAAATTAATACAAGATTTTATGTGAGACAATTGTTATGTTGGTTGATTAAATATCATTGTTGTTCTGTAACTTGAATTTTCTGTCTGAGTTTTATGCTTTCTCTGATTTCTCTTCAGTTTGATTTGTTGATGAAAAGAGAGAGAATCCCCAATGGCCATACATATTTATACTCAAAACAATTATATAAAATATTACTTTACTGTAGAAATGCTAAATTGATCTTACATTGATCCTAAATATAATGTTTGTTCAAAGACAAAATGTGCTACTATAAATTCCCAGATCTTCATCCTGATCATGAGACAGAACATTTCCTTTAGAAAGCACTGATCTATTACAGTTCTTTTATGATGATAAGCCACAAACTTTATTTACTGATCTTAGGGTGTGGTACATGATCATTCAATAGGATCTGATGAACTAAAAGATACTTCAGAGTACTTTTTTTTTGGGGGGGGGGAGAATTTTTTTAATTAGAATATTAATAAGTGGGTGTCATGTATTTTATAGATTTTGAGGAACTGTGCAATTTAAATATTTGAGACATGATAAATAAGTCTTTCTAAAGATATTGAAATCAGTCATCTTCAGCTGATGTTATTATGTATAGTTCTTTTATATTGCTATATTAATATTTTCCCCATGACATCTGTGCTGTCCTTCTGGATGCAATATATATATATATTCCTTCTCTTAACTGTCTTTGTATAAAGTTATTTGCTTTTACAGTAGGTACTTGGTGTATTTAAACAATTGTAGGCAATTGATAGTGACTCAGAGCCATTTTGATTACTCTTAAATTAGCCAGCATTTGGTCAGTTCTGTGTTCTCTCCCATGTGGCCCTATTCCAGGTTCACATTAAACAGCCCCTTAGTCTAGTCCAGATGTCCAACTGTATCCGCTCACTCTTTCAGAATGGTACTGAATTTGCTATTTTTGGACAGAATGTGTATATGTTGTACTTAAGTACAACATATATATGTAATTCTAAAATATGACCATAAATAATGATTATTTACTATGTGTTTTAAAAGCATCATCCAAGTGAAATGGTAGAAAACTTCACTGGAAACTGTAAGATTATACATACCAAGAAAATTAATTTGTTTATATTTTCCATTGTGATGTAATGAAAAAATTTTTTGGTCTTATTTGCCCCAGTTTTTAATTTTGGGGCCAATATCTTTTACTGGTCTTGTTCTGTCCTTGCTTTTGGATTATTTAGCAAATTGCCCATCATGTAGCTGGTATTAAATTAACCTACAAGCAGGGCTATCTAAAACAGTTAAAATATCCATTATTCTTCTTGTTATCACAATTATATTTCTAATATTTCAAATTTGATTATGTCAATTGTGAATGTTAAGAGGCCTTCATATACATTTGCCTCAGGACCAGTATTTTTAACAAAACCCAGGTACAACTAGGAGGTATATCAGTGTTTTCAGTGAAAATTACCTCACCTATATGTAAAAAATCATCTTATATTTCTGTAGCAGATCATAATTTAACATCTTAAAAATAGTAATGTGAAATGAACTGGTAGGATTAGTTCAAAATATCTATTTGTCAATACTGAACTTTTTAGTAAGACCTATCTAAGCATACACATATACATGAAAATACATAGGACAGGACCACAAAGTATTATTTTGATTAACTGTCTAATACCAACTATATGCTTATGATAAACATAGAAAACTTTGATTTGTGTGCCAAGTGTAAAAGTTAATTATAAAATAATATATACTACAACTGTATAATTTACCAGCAGAAATAATTGATTTAAAAAATTTTTGCTTTGAATTTGATAGCACAGGTTTTAAATTTTTTTAGTTAAAACAATTAGCCTTATCTTAACTGGCAAATTAAAATATATTAAATTATTTTCCAAAAACCAGAAATTTAAGGTTTTCTAGATTATTTTATGCTGAAAATCTTAGCATATGTCAAAATATTAAATGTTTTATTATTCCAACTAATTTGTATTCAAAACATAAATACAAACTTGCAATAACCAAACATCCACACCTTTTCCACTTAACTTTATTTTAAATAAAAATATAGACTGCATGCTTTTTAGCTCCTAGGCCTATGATAAATTTAAATTAATAGGAATAATAATAACTTTTTAGCATCACAAAATATGCTTTTTAAAGTTTGTGAACAGGGAAATAGATGGCCGAGGAAGCAAGAATAAAGGAGAATAGGAAACCTCTTTCCACATGCCATTTTTGCTCATCACCAAAAATTTGGAGGAAAAAAAATACAAAAAGGAAAAAAAAATGTAAGGATAGGGACAGTGTAAAATATAACTGATAGTGTAGTGTTTAAATAAAAATACTTTTAATTACGTTTTACTTAAGTTGAAAAAGAGACTGGAATGACCAATTACCTTTATACCTGGTGATGATTGTTATAGAATATTATCTTTCACAGTTAAAAATCATCCCACAATATATACTATTGCTTATCCGAATACTGAGATGGGGAATATTGTACTATTAATCATCATAAAATGCTGCTTAATTTAACAAATTGACCCCATTTATCCTGCCAATATATGAGGTTTTAAAACTTTCATTTTCAGTTATCACCACATATAATAACTGATTTGCAAATTAATTATTCTAGACGTCCAAATGTTAATGTCCATTCATATCTGTTCTAAACTTTGACAAAAGAAAAAGTGCATGTTCCGTTTTAAATGACCTGTATAAGTTTGGTCTAAAGTTCTTGACTAGCAGAATGAGTATCAGAATATTATTGCATCATTGAGGACAGTTACTTCTTAATAAAAATATGACTGAAATATGTTACTTCTTAATAAAAAAAATTTGGAACTTACAGTTCCAAAATATAAGAGGAGGAGATATTGTTACATTAGCTGTATACATACTAGCGAAATTACAGAATAATTACTCCTAAAAACCAGTAAATTTTATTTTACTTTAGGAAATCATGTTTCCAAGGCATAAATGTTAAACTCAGAGCAGACTAGCCAGCAAGTTGTGCAAACTTTACACTTAGAAGAAACAGGAATAGACTGTATTTTAGTATGGTTGTGATAATTTGGTTGCATTTTTAAATTAAAACTTAAATATTAAAAGATGTTTATATGTGAAGTTTCACTATTCATATAACTAATCTGAAAAACTTAGTCAGCATGATACTGCTGTATATGGTCACGATAAGGTTTCACTTTTTTCCTAAGAAACTACTGTCCTGATAAAATATAAAGAGCAAAATTTCTATCTCCAAACATTTCAATGGAAATTTCTGAGTTTTCTATCAATTCCAGAAAATCCCATTATTTTAATGTTAAAAGATAATTAATGTCACTTCAGTTATAACAATTGAATGTTTTTGGGGTTCTACTAAATTATTTCTTCTTTCATTGTATTGGTTAAATGTAGAATTTCTTTTTAGTGCTCAAAAGAAATGATGGGTAGTATGGATAAGGATTGGTGTTTTTTTTACTTCCTCTTCCAAAGAGCTGATGTTTTTGGCTGTTTGATTTTTAGTGGGGGAGGGTGGTGAGAGAAGAGAAAAAGGATGCATATAGAATTATTGAATAGGCCTATACTAAAATTCTTCCTTGACCAATAAGGATGGGGTTTGGGCGAGAGAGATGAGGTGGAACAGATGAAGTATACTAATATCTGGGTTTGTTTGTTTTTTGCTTGTTTGTTTTAGTACAAACTCTCCTCCGGCCCCCTGGCCCCCTCCTCGTTTGTGCTGGTACCTCTGGACGGTTCAGAAGCCATTTTAGAACCCAGGAAGCAAAATATGAGTACTACTTGTGCTTTTGCAGGTGCTGTGATGGCATGGATAACCTTTGCTCGCTTGCTGGGTGTGTTACCATGCTGTCATTTAATGCCTTTGATTAAAGACAACACAGAAAATTCCAACCCACATCCTAACACCTGAAGCACGCACGTTTCTATTGCAAATGGCAAAAGATTTCACTGGAACCTTAATTCACCAATACCCAGGTCTGGGGAGTTTTCATTCTTTCGAGTCATCGCTGAAGGTCTATACTCGATTTTTGGATCTATTCTGGGTTGAAAAAACAAGAAGACCCCTTTCTAGGTGTTTTGCGCGCCTCAGCCCCACCCAAAGTCCTGGCTGGCCTGCGATTTTCCATGTTTCACGCTGCGGGTCTTTTCGAATAAACGTGCATTTTCAGTCCTGGGTGGTTAGTAATTTGTGGGGGCAAAGGCAACACAAGGCATCACAAGGCATCTTCCCGAGTCGTGTAAGGGCTGAGGAACTTGAGAGGCATTTGCCTCCTCGCACTGGGACGCGAGGCTCGGAGCCCGGCTCTCAGCTGTCACGGGGGAGGAGGAGGGCGTGCTGGCATTGGCAATGGGCACGGAGTTGCTCCGGCCGCGGCGCCGCGTCCCGCCAGCTCACCTCTGCAGAGAGCTAGGCACTCACCGGCCCGCTTGCCCCTGCTCCCACGTCGCCCTCCGGCCTCTGGCCTCAGGCTCGGGTCGCTGGAACTATCCAGTGGGATGGCCGCTGCCTCCATGGGGACCTCTGCGTGAAGGTCAGGGCCGAGGGCCCCTGGCCGCCCGGAAGCCCGCAGCTCCCGGGGCGCTGTGGCGGTGGCCGGGAGGCCCCCGGCTCGCTCCCCACCCCGCCCCCAGCTCCCGCCCACTGCCGGCCGCGCTGTGCGCCAGCTCGCCCAGCCCCAGCCCGCTGGCGCAGCAGCGCACACACTCACTCCGAGGGCGCCTCCAAGGTTACCGCAGGGTGGGGGCTGGGGCAGGCTTCGGCCACTGGCCGCCACCGCGGCCCTTCCGCCGGGCCAGAGCCGCTCGGATCCAAACCCCGAAGCAGAAGAGATTCCAAAGTCCGGGGAGGGAAGTCGCGTTGGGAGGCAGGCCGGCGTCAGGGCGGGGGGCGGCCGCGGTTGGGTCTGGGTGCGCAGAGAGCGGGGGTCAGGCGAGGTCGCAGCAAGAGGGCTGTGGCTCTGGCAGGCGCCCGGGCTGCGCAGGCTGGGCCGGGGGCAGCGCGCAGGGGCTGCAGGCAGCGCCCAGGCTCCCGAGGCACCCGGGTCCGCTGGGGGGCAGAGACAAGCGGGCGGCCAAACCAGCCGAGGAAACTAACTAAATAAAAGGAGACTGTTATTTAAGGCGCGGAAATTTGAAATATTTGGACAGGAAGAGAAAAGAAAAGAAACCTTAGCGCGGGGGGGTGGGGGGGGACAAAACGCGAGCTAACGGTTTTGAAACTCCCCCGCCCCCACCCCAGGCTTCTCCGCGCGCCCTGAGGGAGCTCCGGGCTCCAGCTTCCTCACTAGGGAGCCGGGAGCTGCAGTTGGAACCTGCAGTTTCGAAGGGACAGAAAGGACGTCTTCACAGCCCTTCAGGAGAGGGCTGGGGTCGGCTATGGGCAGAGCTTTACCCCGGGTCTCAGGCTGGAAGATTGTCTCCTGCCTCTCACTAGGTCCTTGCGTGGATCTAGGCTTTATTGTTTTGTTTTTGTTTTTAAAATCTGTATTGTAAAATCAAAACAGTCTCGAGAGACCGAGAGGGACTCCCCTGCACCCCGTAGCCATTGGAATGAGGTCACTTAGGGCAGTCAGGAAGGCTTGAGGACGACCCTTTCTCGCTCTAGCGCTGTGATCTCAGCCCTTCTAGGCTGTAACTTCTATCCGGGCAAAAGCCGAAAGCACCTTTTTGGGAACTGAGATTTCGAAACCAGTCCCGGGTCACGGATTCCACACGTTCGTTTTATAAACACTATGAGGCAAATTCATAATATTACCAATTGAATTGCTTGCCCAGGACAGAATTATTTTATTTATTAATCAACCATTGTGGTGTGTGTGTACGAGCTCAACACATCATTTACTAGATGCGCAATTTTTATCAGAAAACAATTGATTCACTACCAAAATATGGTAAAATGAAGTTTGCTTAATGGTTCAGGGACCAGAACATGGACTGAGGGACAGTTAGTGGCCCCCACCCCCAGATATAAGTCCGGTTTCAGCTTATATTGGGCTAAAGCTGAGCCTGAGTTTCCCGACGTGATGCGACACTGAAGAACTGAATTTAAGAGCGCATCTCTGTTTAGCATCTTCCTTTCTTTCTATTGCGTCGTTTCATGGGGCACTGATCACTCTATTAATTAGCACTTGTCTTTCCGGTCTTCATCTGAGTAAGTTCAGACCCTTCCCCACCTCAGCTCGCTGCAAAATACACCTTATTAACCACTGCAGCACCATTTCCTCCATCCTATACACATCTGCACACATCTGCATGTTCAAGAGTCTTACTGAATATTACCGAGGTTTTTTTTTTTAAGAGAATGAATAATTGCTTTTCCTATTTCCTAGAGGGGACCACATAACTCATTTCTAAATTACTTAGATTAGCAAAGCTATTTCCTGTGAAGAGCCAGAGAAATGTGTCGAAGTTAAATACCTAGCAAATTTCTGGCTGATGAAGTGATAGAGCTCACTCTCTTACTGTGCTCCGACCACCTGAGAACTAAACGACTGCAGAAGTACTTCTTTTTAGCTTTATGAACGTCCTACACCTTTATACTAGAAATCTCTAAGGAGCAAGTTTAATGCTGAGACTTGGTGGATACTGAAAAGGCCATTAAACTCGACTCCAAATTCAGAAACGTCTATCTTTACAATTGCAACTTGTAGAAAGGGTTATTTTTATTTTTTAGTAGTAGTCTTGTGTTCAGAAAATATTCAGGTTACTTAAGCAGTGTTTTTTATATTGTTTCTAGTTTAAAATCCAAATACAACAATCTTTCCTTCAAAACCATCTCATTTTTTCCCAAGCTTTAAAATGTTTTAAATTAACTTTCATATTGCTGTCAAAAATAAATTTATTCAGTAACTTGAGGTTCGAGGTGGCAGAAGTTGAAGTCTTGTTCCACTTAACTTAGGGAAAATGAACTTTAGTGCCAAATGAAAAGAATTAAGCTTCTTTTCCTATATTATTTTTATATTATCATGGAAAACAAATTATTGAATACCACTTGACTGCAACCATTCCAGTCCTTGTTAGGGCAGGCATCAGAACCATGTCCTTCAATAAACGTTGAAGTACTTTGTTCTTTTTGAGGCAAAGGCTGGGAGCTTACAAAGCAGGAGGGAATTTTCACATAAAACACCTCTGTTCATGTGGGAATGATGAATAAAGTATAAATTTATAAATGGTAAATGCATTGAAATCCTTTGGTGAAAATCTTTAATTAGAATGACAGAGTAAATGGTAGAGACTGGAAAATACTCTTGAAAAACTGATATTTCTGTTTCACTCAAAGAATTGTTTTTAACTAAGCATGTTATTAAAAAGATTTTATACGCCTTACCAAAACGTTTTGTGGGAATCAAGTACTATATGTAGGAGTGGCCTATTTATTTATTGTAAAAGTTTCTGTGTTTATTATATTGCAGCTCCTAAATTAGTTATGACCGTTCCATGTAATTTACATATTTTTTTCTTGCTGAGATTTTTATCTACTAAAAACTGGTATTTGCATTATTTTTAATACTTAAAATATTTTTTAATTTTTCATTTTTTTTTTGTTATTGAGGGAGAAGAAGTAATGTTACACTTAGTATAGCTATGCTATAATTTTGGGGAATATATTATTTAAACAATTGTTTTATTTTTGGCTTAAAAAAACCAACTAATGGGGAGCACTTTTAAGGTGGCACTTTCTTTTTAAAGTGGCTTTTAGAGCTAACATATTTGTTTTTAGTTCGTTACTTTGGAAACCTGTTTTTCAACTACTCACCTACAGTTGAGAAAAAGGGAAGATTAAACAGGATAAACTCACAATGAAATAATCTCAGGTTTGAAATTCAAAAAAATGTTATTCTTACTCTATTTCAAGCAGAAATACTAGGCACCAAGTAAACTCTTCGGGGGAAGGCATGAGTAGAAGAAGAATAACTGAATTATTAATAGAATATGTCTAGTTTTTCAACTGGTTTATGTTTTCTAATGTAAAAATGTAAAATATCATGATGTTTTAGTATGGTTTTCCTTAGCAAGTGGCAAATTATGTGGGGAGTAGAGAGGGGTGGAAATCACAGAAAAACGTCCTGTTTTGAAAAGGTGTTTTAATTAGGCAAAAGAAGCATCAGGGCAAACCATTTTTAAAACAAAAAGTCTCCAACTTGGTTATTGAGACTGGCAAAGGAAGAAGCAAGGAAAAAGTCAAGAAAAAAAAAATATGCAGAAGAAAGCCAAAGCTATTTGCAAATTACATGTTAGAACTCAGGATTTTGCAGGTGAAAAAGATCTTGCTTAAATATATTCGAAAAACTAGTAAGATTTTCACTTAGCAGTTTTAGAAGATTTAACTAGCTGCTTAAAATACGACAAAAATGAATTTTAACGCATGATATTAAAAGCAAACAGCCAACCATTTAACTGACAAAATAGAAAGCAGTGTAGGAGAGCCCTCCCCACATTTATTGCAGATTCTCAGCTCCCTCCGCCGGGCATCCCTCCATCAGGCTAACGACCTTGTTCCTCCGGTAGAGCCTGGCCAAGTCACAGGCGGTGTACCCTTTATGGTTCCGATGCCCCACTCGGCTGGCGGTGTGCTTCACAAGGAATTCCACCACCGGGAGGTGGCCTTCTTTGGCAGCCAAGTGCAAGGGCAGGTTCCCTTCATTATCCTCGATGTTGACATCAGCTTGAAACTCCAGCAAAGTCTGTAAAGTGTCCAGGAAACCTTCTCTGGCTGCATCATGAATGACAGCGAAACCAGTTCCGTCTCTCAAATTGGGATTAGCACCTCTAAGTAGTAGTCTCCTGGCAATCTCAGGATTTCCAAGTTTCATAACCTAGAAAAGAAGAAGAAAGGGTAGAATCCTTTAAGTACTTCTACTGCAAGAATATTTAAAAATCTCCACCTCTTTTATTTATGTAACTTATTTATTTTGGGGGAAGACGACGTGCTTGGGGAAGACCCATATGATGAAGTGAGTCTGAAGGACTCAGTTGCAGGAAGGAAAGTACTAGTAGGTAAAAGTAAAAAAATATATAAAAATTGTACTTCTATTATGGAATATCTTAAATGGTCCCCAAAGTAGGATAAATTGATCAGTAAAATCAAATTAGTTCAAATTACATAAAACTCATTCATAACTCAGTTCTCTGTCTCCCATGAAGGGTTGTGTAATTTCATAAATTTATTAAAATAAATAAAATATGAGATTTAAATAAGTCTCCTGTGCTGTTCATGCTCATAAAATGTACCTAGGGTATTTATTCTGGAAAATCAAATGTGGGTAAAATTTATTTTTGCAAATAGCTACTGAAAAGAAATAAGGAGAGTGAGTTTCTTAAATGCCCAAAGAAGCATTTCTAACATTACACTCCATCACCTAGTGTAAAAATTATCTATTAAAAATCCAGACTTGATATTTTCTTAAATGATTAATTTTTGCAAGTTCTCTCCCAATAGATATAGTGCCAAATTTACAAGTGTTTAAAAACTTTTTTTTCTTTGCAAGTTATTTTATATTGGCTACTAGGTGCATTCAGTGCTTAGAAACCTTCATTTGGAATTTTAAAATGTTACTGAGTATTAAGGTGTTAAATAAGCAACAGTGTTCTACATGGCGTATGATATTGATTTATCTAAAACTAAGTACACGATATGCCGAGCATTAGATAGAAGATGATAGTATGGCAACTATTTTTGAAAAGAATAAAACAGTCAGCCTATGATATTACTTACTGTTTCTTAAAGTTCTGACTAGCCTTTTGATTTTCAAGTGAGCAAAATAAGAGAAAATAACATTTAATGTGTATTTTGAGACACAGACAGCTTTGTCCGTGGTGTGAACCCATTTAATAATCAACTGCTGATTCCATCTTACTCCCTTTTGAAATTATTACCAGGCATTTAGGAATAGTTATTTGTAAACTGCCAACATTTTAAAAGCCAGGATGTGGTATTAAAATTTGCTGTCAACATACAAATAATTCACATGACAAAGAGTTACCTACTGTTGTCTGAATATATTTCATTCTAATAAGAGATCTCTACTAGGCTCTCATAATTATAAAATATCTTGTAGAGCAACATGCAGTTATATGACATGTACAATTTAGTTAAAAAAAAAAAAAAGTCTCTTTAACGTGCCAGAAAATGTTAGCATTTTGACTGGTTTCATTTATATTTAGGCATACTCATAATAATAGAAATTTATAATAAATAGATTGCATAATAGACACCCAAATATTTGTTAAATTAAATACAATCCATTGGAAAATGTATACAAAGTTTATTTCTTTAAAATGTTTGTTTTAAAAATAATCACAAATTAAATAATATAATATATTTAGAATGAATAACATTTTATAAATGTATTCTATGTAGATGGCCAAAATATTAAGCTTCCCTTTTGATAAAACCCTGCTGGCTTTATCCCCTTCCTTTGGGGTAGTGGTAAAAATGATACAGAATTTATTTTTCAAGAACTTCAATGAAATATACCTTTTGGTTATTAAAAATTAATACAACCTAATTTTTGCCTCAACTGCCTCTAAAGATTGTCACATTTAAGGACTTTCACGGGGAAAAATAAGAGACAGACACCTTGAATTTTTGTAAAGTAAATGTACGATTGAGGCCTTTGATATTATCCTGACTGAAAAGCTTACACTAGGAAGGAAAAAGCTTTTACAATTGAGTTAAATAAAACAAATGTAGAAGGAAATTTGCCATCTTTCACAGAAAATAATAGTAACATAGGAACTTGTTTTGAAAGAAAGTTCTTTCTTGAGTTATGACACAACTTCAGAGTCAGGATTATACATAGTGAAAATAAGCCTTGAATCTCCTATTTGTGTGTTTCATTATATGTACTTGGATTAAGCCACAATATGTGGGTGTCAGTATCTTGATAAGTATGTTTAATATAAACAAGATTGCAGAATTGTATTTAAAAGGTTTGTCAAAACCTTTTTTTCTCCAGTATTCATCTTCCAGTCTTTCTGTTCGTCAAACGTCCTGTAAAGATCTTATTCTGAACAGTGTTAAGTGGCTCATTCTTAATGACATTTATATAATCCTTTAAGCTTTCAATAGGAAACTTATTAATATACTAAATTTGTAGTGTTGCTGTCATCACCAAACCTGTCCAAAACTACTAGGTGAGAAAAGAAAAACAAAATTCCTTACTCCATTTAATCTACCTGGAATAGATAGATTATTTAGTATCTACACTTAAGCTTCCTTAATACCGAAAATTTTGCAAGGTCAGTGTATTCTGATTTAAAATGTGGACTGTAAGAACTTTGTCAGTTAATAGTATACCAGTCTCCTGCCAAATATCTAATTCTTGTAACTAAGACAAAGCATCCTAAAAATCCTCTCCCCAAAGTTCAATGCGTTAAGTGTGGCATTTCCGAATAAGAACAGCTCATAAGAATATCATCAGAACTCTGTTAAAGCAACTACTTGAGACTAATTTACCATTTTTCTGTTCTAAACCTTTAACTAAGTTACATGATAACATTCAGAGGAAAAAAATGATCAGGTACAATGCTTGGCAGCTGGATGTGTTTCATTTGTTGCTTGTAAATCTAATTACTGAAAATTAGAACATAGCACGGCATGACCGCACAGACAAAAACACTACAAGCTGAGCTCTGATTAGAAAATGCAACTTTTTATTCCTCCTCAATCCTGAATGGGTGGATGGTATTACATTAACTGTGAAATGTACATCCTGTCCACCCATTCCAAACGAGGAAAGGTCGTTTGTCAAAGCTTGAAGCATTTGAAAGAAAAACACCCTCGCCAGTAGTCAAGAAAATTAACATTAAAGTCAATTATTGGAGCAAAGTAAGGAAACCACTAATAACAGTGTATTTACTTTAAATAAGAATCACTATAATGTTTACAGAGCTGTCTAAAAAAGAAAAAAAAAAACCCCAACAAAAAACAAATCCCTAAAAACTCGGCGCTGATACTACTTTCAAATCCCTACCGTCACAAAAACATTCCAAATATTAAGACCAAACCTGAAACCCACTTGATACAGAGGATGTTATTGGATTTGACGAGTTTGTTCAAAGTACGTCATTTTGGGGAGTTGGATCCACTTAAAGATATAAAATATGGCAACCAAGTAGGTTTAAAAACAATGACATTTTGTACCCCTGAAAGCTTAAAAGCTGTTATTCTAGAAACCCAGGTCACGTAGGCACCACCGTTGACCTGTTTTCCCCACCTCTCTGGATACCAACCTGCAGCGCAGTCCTTCCAAATCCATTTTGTGCATTGACGTTTACATTATTTTGCAACAAACTAGTAAGTTGCTCTAGGTCCCCCCTGGCAGCTGCGGACGCCAGCTCGTTCCCCCAAGGTTCGGCCATTCTTTAGGGTCCTGACGGTCGGGAAAAGATGAATTAGTTGCTTTTCTTTTTCCCCTTTCCTTTGCTCCTAACCAGGCTGCATGATGGCATCGGAGACTGACAGAAGGACTGGGATGGTTAATCTGGAGTAGAGCTTGGTAGTAAATACTAGTAAGATCTGCCTGCCAAAAGCCCGCCCCTCGATTCACACGTGATTATTCAGCAAAACTGAGCCATTGGAGAGGGGCTCCGCTCCTCGCTTTTTAGCTTAACCCCTATGAAGAATTCTGGTGATTCAATAGAGACACACACAGATACACATATACTCCGGGTAAAGTACTCTGGACGTAAAATGCAGGCAAAGCTGTCACGTACCTACACTACAGATCTCTGCGAGGAATGTGTGCAGGGACTTAAGGGATCATATCAGGGCAGAAAATACCGCGGAAGAAAAGACATTTGGGGGATAAGAAAAAGGCGTTAACCCACCCTTGTTCGCGGTGGCGACTCGAGCCGCGCGAGCCAGAACTGTAGAGGCAGGTCCTCCGAGAGGCTGGGTCTCCATCCGTCGCACCCGAAAGGGTAGTCCTGAGTCCTCCCTCCACTGCAGGGAGAGCACAGCTGCGGCTGGATGCTGACGTGCTCCGGGGATTCAAGATGATCGCCACAGGCAGACGGCAGTAGCAGTCCCGTGGCCCTCACGTTACAGGTCTTAAAGACTCCTCAGTGGCCTTGGCTTCTTGGGAGGAGCCTCGTTGGCGTCCGAGCCGAGCAGGGACTAACGGCGCGCGGGAAGGCTCCGGAGCCCGCCCGCTGGGCTACCGCAGCCCCGCCGAGCCTCAGAGGCCGTGGGAGCCCGGCTCGGCGCGCGCCCTCGGAGACCGCCAGGCGCGCGGCGGGCCCCGGGCAAGCGGGTCATTCCGGCCCTCCTGGGTCCCGGTGCCCTCAGCAGTACGGGGTACGGGACAGCGATGCGGGAAGCGTCTATGTAGCGGGGGCTGCCGGAGCGGCACGCTGCGGCATCGGGGCTGCACCGGGCAGCCACCCGTAACTTCCCGCCTACGATCGAGCCAGTTCAGCCTTCCTACAGCAGCTCGCTGAGCTGCCGCCGCCGTCTTTTCCTTCCTTTCCCGGTTTTCTGGGGGGTCTCCGGAGATAAGGACTGTTCTGGGCAGCGCAGGCCAAGTTCTGAGAACCGGGAGTAACCGCAGTGCCTGGGCGCAGCCAGTCCCGCAGCCCTCTCGGCAAGAGCCCAGCAGCCTCGGCACCCGGTGCCACCTCGCCAACCTCTCGCGGTCCCCAGGCCTGTGCCCTCAGCCTGTGTCGCCGACAGGGCAGCGGCCGCCAGCCAGCTGTGCCCTGCAGCCGAGCTGGATAGCACTGCTCCTTCCAAGCCGCAGCGCTCCCAGTGACAGTTTCTTTTGTGGCCGGTCCCCCGCAGACCGCTGGTCCCTGCTCCCTTCACCCCTACAGACACTTAAGCGTTGTCCCCCTTTCTGCTCTTTTCCTTCCCTGCCTCCTTTGCTTCTTTTTCCGCTCCAACAATTGCCGCTTCTGTTGCCGCTGCGGAGACGGTGCCGGTTTCTTCTCCCTTTTTTCCGACCTCATCAGCTTTTTTTGAAAAGAAAAAAATCGAGCGCTTTTTGAGTTGAAAAACCCGCCCCCATTTTAACGGCAGAGTTTTAAGGAGGCTCCACGGAGTTGCAGCGCCGCGGGAGCGGGAAGGCCGGGCGCCGCCCACGCCCCGCCCTCGGCCCTGGCGGCGCTCTAGCTCGCCGCCGCGCTCGCCCCGCCTCCCGCCCCGCGCCCGTTCTCCCGCTCCCTCGCGCTCGCCTCAGTGCCTGCATCGCCGGCATTGGCTCTCACCCGCCTGGCGGCCTCCTTCGGCTGGCTGGCGGGATGGAGTCGGGTGCGCGAAACCCCGGGGCTGCCCCGAGCCCGTCCTGGGCGGGTGTGAAGGGACTCGTTCATCGAGACAGGCGCAGAGAGCCGCGGGGCCTTCGGGGCTGGGCGCCGCTGGCTGCCGGGAGGCGGAGAGCGAGCGGCCTCTGCGCTTCCCCGCCCGGCTCGCGGAGTTCCGGCGGCTAGGCCTGCGCTGCCCGCTGCGCTGCGGCTCGCGCAGCGTGCACTTGGCCTCCTCTCAGCTGGGCCCCAGCCTCGCACCTGCCAGGTTAACGCCCAGGGCCGCGCTGGGTGGAGGGAGAGACCCAGGCTGACAGAAAGGACAGGGCTCAACAAAAGCAAAAGTCTTTTATAAAGTGATTTTTACGAATACTAAAGACATATTATATAGGTAAGAAATCGTAGCGAACTCTACAACTTTCATGTTCCAGGGACTTAAAACTGAAACATTCCAACTCTTAAGGGAAAGGGAGAAAAGCAATGAACTTTTAAAGCAAATTTCAAATAAGTGCTGGGAAGGGTTTTCTAAAAAGGCCATTTCTTTATTGCCAAAGTTCTCACTTTGACTACATATATGGCGACTTGTTTTGAGGGGAAGAGGGGTGTGTAAATGTAAATCGTTTATTTCATTCTGAGACTTCAGTTTTCTCTACTTTTAACTTCCTCTTTTAGCTATGTAAGAATAATTACAGCTTTCTATATATTTTGTTCTTAAAAATACTTAACACGGTTACATGATGCACCCAGTGGTCAAAATGAAACCAAGCAAAAAATGACAAGTGGTCTAATTAGTACTGGCCACTAGCAAGCATATCCTCAAGCTACATCTGTTCACAGTTCCTTGAAGTATACCAGGGATATTAGTAACAAAACCACCAGAAACATCTGGATAATCAGCTAGCAACAGGTTGTCTGGTAGGTAGGGGAAGAGTTGAAACTGGAAAGAATCTGGCAGTGTTTTCTTTAACTGAATTGTTGAGAAAAAAATATTCAGAGCTCTTTTCTTAGGTAACTAAACTTGAAATGTGAATCAATGTGAACTACAACACAAGAAATTAACTCCTCTCTTTTCTTACATATAGTTAGACATTTCAAATAGAATATTTAGGATCCATTTACACCAGTAAATACCAAAATTAATACAATTTGCTTTTGATTACTCTGGGGATTTACTGCAGTATGGCAGTGTATAGTAGCACTATTGGCTGATAAGGGATAACTGGCATTAGTCCAATTTATGAGTTGCTTTCTAGCATTTATTATGGTTTCTTGCTAAGAGAAGATATTGTAATGAGGGAGAATCTTAAATTGTACTCATTATATAACTTATTGTAACACATAGGTTACATGTGTTATAATTTTCATGAAATAAAACACTTTTTGCTAAATAACTGAATAAATAAAATTATGGTAATTTAAAATGCGTACAGAGCTGGATTAAGATTTTTGGAGGTACTAAGTACTGAAAAGATTTTGATGTCTCACCACCTCACCTCATACATAATATAAGTGTAAAGAAGTCCAATAAAGTTCTGATTTCCCCATAATTACTACTTCAGTGCTTTTGCTGAAATATTAAATCCTTTAAGGAAATAGTTTTGTTTTTTTCACTCATGTTACCTGTGCCCTAAAACAAATGCTTAGTCTGCTTATTGTATAAACCAGAACAGGCAGCACAGAGGTTGCAGTCTTAGTTCAGAGAGCATGGATAAACACTACAAAATACCTCCAATGAAAATCTAATATTTATTGAGTTCTTTGAAGTAGATTCAAAGGTGAGTATCTCTGCCCTCAACAAGCTTACATCCTGACATAGTGTACCAGAAGGATTCATAGTTAAGCATCTATTATATTGAAAGTAGTGGTTTCTCTTTTAGCACAATAATGATATATGGAACACTGAAAATAGAGATTTTATATTTGAATATTAAATACTAAATATCATGGACATACTTTATTTTCAGCAGTTCATACTCATTTTAAAGGGCTTAAAGAAATATAATTTAATTAGATTATTTTGTGCTTTCCCCTCATTGCAGTTTCTGAACGATTAATTTATAAAAATATGTATGATATTTACAATTTCTTTACCTAGTTTCAAAGTTTACCTCTTTTTTATAGTTATAAAGCCAACCAAGTTGGAAAACAGACTGGTACCCTCAATAATTTTTTTTTATCATTTCATAATTGTGGCTTTGACATTTTATTTCTGAGATTCAGTAGGCTTTTTCATGTAGGTATCACATCACTCTATGAAAGTGTTTTTTAAGGTAAGAAATAAAATGCCCAGCAAGCAACTCAAAAGTTTAAACATAACAACTATAATTAATATTTGTATAGTGTTTCATGGTTATCATGCACACATTATTTAATCTTTACAACAATTCTTTGAGGTAAATATAATTATCCCCGTTTTTCAGGTGAAGAAATTGAGCCTTGTCAAGATTGTGACTTAAAGCCAGTAAGTAGTGGATATAGGATTTGAACTCAGATCTTAAGGCCCAAAATCTTATGCCTTCTTCATTACTTAAGAGTCCAAGATTAGGCTCTAAATGCCTAAAGAACATTCAATCATTAGATAGAATATAGCTGATAAGTGCGGATCTAATACTGTAATAGCATTAATATTCTCATGAATTATATTATAACCTAATAGTGTTGTTAAAAAGCTTGGTAGGGGAAACCAGGATGGCTCAGTGGGTTAAGCACTCGCTTTGCAGCCCCGGGGACTGAGGATTGAATCCTGGCCTCGGCCTGTGTGGACCCATATGCTGAACTGGGGAGTGCTTCCCATGCGGGAGGCCCCCAATTTGGTTCTTGCCCCTGTTCCCCCACCCAATTCGGCCCTTGGCTTGAGGGGGCGTGCATCATCCCATGCAGGAGGGCCCCAGCCCAGTTCCTGCCCTAACGTGGCCCCCGCCCACCTGTGTGGAATGAAACCATGTTGAAAATTGATGATGTACAACTATGGAGACTGCTCTGGGCCCTCCCCCTTCTCTCTCTCTCTGTCTCTGTCAAAAACAATAAAATAAATATTTTTTAAAAAGCTTGGTAAACTTAACCAAAGGATCACAGTTAACACCACCAGTGATAAGTTGTGTGCTCATGATATGATGTCATGAGGACATTTCACCTCTGTGGTATTCTTTCCCCAAATCTATAAACTTAATATAAGTCAGATAAAGCATCAGGCAAATCCAAACTGAGGGACATTATACAGTCCTGACCACTATTCAAAAGTCAAGACTGAGGAAATGTCACAGGTTGGGAGAGGCTAATGAAACATGAACACTCAATATTCTTGATTGGACCTGGAACAGTAGAGGGACATAATGTAAAAATCCAAATAGAATCTCTAGAATATAATTAATAGTATTGTACCAATGTTAATTTATTAGTTTGATAGCTGTACCATAGTTATATCAGAATTAGAGGAAGCTGGATAAAAGGTAAACAGGAACAGTCTGTATTATCTTAGCAACTATTCCATACATCTAAAATTATTTCAAATAAAAATTTAGCTTAATAAGTAAAAATAAACCATTATATATATTTGAGAGACAGATGAAATAAAGTTCCTTTTAAAAGAGTAATGGTAAGGTCAAAGAACATTGAAATTCTAGAAAATGATCATATACAGTATTTGAATTAGGCTGAGCTCCATTGGTTAATGCAGTAGACCAACTATGAGAATGGATAGATTAAAATTATTTTTCTTTGCTCAGGCTAATGTACAGAGCGGATCTATATTTTTATTCTCTCAGTTTTTGACACTTAAATGAAATTGTTTCTCTTAAGGAATTCTTGGAAAATGAAAAGTGACTTTTTCCTTCTTAATTCAGTCTTTATTTTTCTTTCATTCCTCTTTCTGTAGTGAAAAATTACTCTGGATTCTAGGAATTCAACTATGAAGAGTTATGTCATAGGGAAGAATCATTCTCTTCAGAAACTGCAAAGTTTGAGCTAGTCTTGAATACTAGGTCTGTCACTTTGCAGCATGACTTTGGGCAGATTTTTAACCTTTCAGAGCAGTTTTTTTTTAATTCTGTAAAATGAGTTTTTTATAAGAAATGAGATAAGGTGTGTATAGTATCTGTACATTCTAGAAATTCAATAAAAATTAATAAACTAAAAAATATTGGTTGTTATTATGCACCCAACACTTTTCTATGTATGAACTGTGGTGAATATAAAAACACATTGGGGGGAAGCCAGGATGGCTCAGTGGGTCAAGCGCTCACTTTGCAGTGCTGGGGACCGGGGATCAAATCCCGGCCCTGGCCCGTGCGGAACCATATGCTGAACTGGGAGCTCCCCCAGTTCAGTTCTCTCTCTGTCTCTGTCTCTGTATCTCTCGCTCTGTCAAAAAAAAAAAATATATATATATTTAAAAAAAAACAACACATTGGATGAAATGGCATATAATCTCAAGGAACTTTCAACCTTTGGAGATAGATTAAAACATGCATAGCTGAAACAATTAGAGAAAAAGTTGCAAATTTTATCAGAGCATTAATTGTGTTGTAAAGATAGTGAAAGCAACAATTAGAAAAGAGAAGAATCCTCTTGGCCCTGAGAAAAGCATGCAGGAATTGTTATACAGAGTAAAAACAACTAATATGTTGGGAAAGCTTTAAGGTTTCTGAATAGTTTTCACAAGCATTATATAACAATACTCACAATTATTCAGTATGTTTTATAAGCCCCATTTTAGAGATAAGGAAATTGAGACTCAGTAGTTTTTTGTTGAGGGTCAGAAGTAGAACTCAAGATTAGTAAATGCTGACTATGAACTATATGCTCATTTTGTAAAAATATTTTATGGTTTTCATGAATTTCCATAGTTTTCTCAACACCTGAAATAATCATGTCAGAAGCTGAAGTCAGAGAGACTAAGTAACCCATAAAAGTTCTTTCAGGTAATTAGCTGGGAAAGCATCTTTCCATCTGTCTATATTGCCACATTGTTTTAATTTCCAGGTGGAGAAAAGGGAGGGAGAAGGGGAGCAGCACTGGATTTGAATTTTTTTTTCTCTCTGTGTCATCACAGAAAAAAAACAAAACTTCAACTTTTCAGAATGCATTAATCTCGGCCATGTAACTAGAGACAATTATTCAGCTGCCTCATGCTGAGAGTGACATATATGAATAGGGCAACAATTGCCACACTTATGTTGCTGGCACTATGTTTCACCTGATGACTCACAATTGCATTCTATTTTGGAATTATTTGCTAAGGGATGGCAATTAACAAGACACTTCAATTCATGTGACTATGGAGGGTTCTATTCCTTATTTAATTAATTCTGTTCTAAATACAGATTATTATATGACAGTTGTAGGCAAGACTATTTTCACTTAAAGAAAACACACAGAATAAACCTAGTTCTTTAGAACACCATAGTACTCTTCTCTGTGTTCAGGAATACAAAGACTCAGGCCTTGATTTTATATGGTGATTTCACCAGCCTGTATTTTAACCCTACAACACAAAATCAGCGATCTTACTTCACACTTTGAGGATTTTACATACTTTCCAAGGCAACTAAATGCTCTATTAGTAGTTCAGAAGATATTTTCCCTTCAAAGTTGAACATATTTCACTGTCCCTCTTAGTCCAGCCAGGATGACAATTACACATTGTTACACTTCATTGTACATAAACTGGTTATTCTTGGCTCAAAGCCTGTCAATTTTTGATGGTAAATTGAAACTTTCAGTAGTCAGTGAGTATTTTTTTCATTTACCAAAGTACTTTAAATAGACTGAGTATATTCAAAGCTGGATTCAAGTTTTCCCGGTTTGTAAGATGTCTTTGATTTAAAAAATAAATGTACTGCAGGAATAGAAAGGTTTTTATTTCCCATAACTAACAAATAATGCTCTTTTTCTTGGTGTCGATATTCTCACAGTTCTCAGCTTCTATGTCTCCCCCACATCTACCGTGGCAGTCTGGTTACCTCCAGGGTTACTGAGAATCTTCAGGCTTAAGGGGTTTGAAATTGTGACAGTGTGTAAACTTTTGGCAGTGAGGTTCAGTGTAAAAGACTGTATATGAAGTTGAATTTTGGCGAAGCTTTGCTAGAGAAAATGTATATTATGAAATGCTGTTAGAGTTAGACGGGTTGTCAGAGTGTGCTGAGTTGCTTTGTGAGGCTTGACGTGTATGTGTGTGACTATGTAACCACGTAAAGCAGAGAATCTGATCCCGGTCCTAACCACAGGGAGGCGGTATCCCGAGGTTTCCGCTTAATTACAAACCGGAATAACCTGTTGCGGGACTTAAGCTCCCGCACTAGCACGTTAGTGTCTCCGCCGGCGGCTTGCGGATTCCGGCCCGATAGTCGCGCGCCCAGCGCTTGACAGAAGGGCAGTCACGTGGTAGCCGCAAAGCAGTGCTTTGCGACCTCGATGACAGGCAAAATGTGCGACAGCCGTGGTGCTGGCCAACCAGGGGCGAGGAGGCGGTCGGAGGGAGAGGCGGAGGCGGCCGTGGCGTTCGCCCGCCTGCTGCTTCGCTCGGTTCCCCCGCCCTCGCCGATCTCGCTGCGGCTGAAGGGAGCCGGGTACGCGCTGTCGCAACCTGGCCTCATCCTGGCCGGCGATAGAAAGACCAAACCCGCATCCAGACCAACCTTCCTGTAGGGGCAGCTGCGACGAGGGCTCCGCGGGGTTCAGGCAAGGCGGCCCGGGCGCCTGAAGGTTACCGAGTGCATGAGCTCCTAGCCTCCCGCGCTGCCCCGCCCGCCAGTCCGCCGGCCCGCCCGCCGGCTAGCCCGCCAGCCTCTCGGCGCCCGGCGGCGGCGGCGGCGGCGGCGGCGACGGCCGCAGGAGGCGCCGTCTCCTTCCCAGGTGCGCGCTTCGCTCCCGGAGCCGCGGAACTCGGCAGCAGCCATGGCGTCCAACATGGACCGGGAGATGATCCTGGCGGATTTTCAGGTGAAGTATCTGGTCCTGTCCCCCTCCCACTTCCTGGGTTCCCGGTGCCAAAAGGGTGGCCTCTTCCCAGCGTTTGTTTGAGCCCTTCAGTGGTGTCTGGTGTGTGTGTGTGTGGCGACCCATGGGGGAACATGTAATTCCCATGCTATGTTGGGTGTGTGTAGAATGTGTTATGTACGGCTTGAATGGGATTTGTAAGGTGAGGGGGTGATATGATACTTGGTTTATTATGTGTGTGGACTTTCCAGTATTATATGGAGAATGTGTAGAATCTGGGAGCATTGAGAGTATTAAGCATAGGGTTTTTAAATATGGGGTGTTTGGGGTCAGGAATTTTGTTTTCTTTCATGTGGAGAATGTGTTTCATGGAGTGTGGGTTTGGAGCGTGTGATGTGGGTGTGTTGAATTGAGAGAGTAAAAAAGAATGATGGGGTGGAGGAGGTAAGGATAGCTTGGGCATCGAGGTCGTTTTCAAGAAATAAACATTTGAGACTTTGGTGCCTTTTTGGAGTCTTTGGAAGGTGGGACAATAAGGAGGAGGCATATAGACAATATATACCCAATGTCTGCAGTGAATTCACAAACTCAATTACCAGTTCATATTCGCAGTTTCCCCTCCCCTACAGGTTTGAATTATTTGGTTGATGTCCTTTCTCCAGGAATACTTTAAAAGAGTAAGCAAAGGTTATTTCTCTTACTGAGTTCAACTGTAATGACACTGGCATTTAAGTATCTTAGGGATGCCCTTTGAGAGTAGAGCTGTAGGCATCATGAAAGACTTGGAAGTTAGAACTAGTATCCTGTGAAGACCACCTTTGCCTTTTGATATTTGGTGAAGGAAATACTGTAGTGAGATATTTTTAACCATTCATTTTGGCATTAACTTGGAAGCTACTGTTAAGTATTGGCAGACTTTTCCCTCTTCCTTTAACACTATCATCAAATCAAATTTTCTAACACTGTCATAGCAGGTAATATTTTACCTTACTGAGATTTTGTTGGGCTTTTCTTCTTCCTCCTCTGATTTTTTTTTTAAATACAATTTAATATTCTAGTGGTCTTCCAGAGTTTGCTGTTTTGACTACCTAGTGAGTGATATCTTGCAGATTAGGAATATGCATATATCTGCATTTTATTATATGGTAACTTCCAAACTCAAACAGAAAGCATTACTCTGAAAATAAATGTTGACCACAAGATTTTGTTATTTTGTAAGATTAGGATTGGCTTGAGATATTTTGTCTGCCTAAATCGGTTTCATCTTTTTTAATTTAATTTAATTTTCCAATTCAGTCATTCATCTGATATGAAATGTGGTTGTTTAAAAAAGGACCCTATAGTTCCAGAAGTAATTCTATCCTATTATAAAATTATGTTCTGGGAGGAATGGCTTTAGACAACAACAAAATGGCTTTTAGTTTACCTCATTAAAAGCTTTAAGGTAATTATAACTTTGTTTTAACCTCACTAAATTTTTTTTTTAATTCTTTTTTTTATTTTTTAGAGAGTAAGTATTTTATCTTCAGTGCATATTTATTTTTATTTTATTTTTATTTTGACAGTAAGAGAGAGAGATACAGAGACAGAGACAGCTGGAGACCTGAACTGTGGGAACTCCCCAGTTCAGCATGTGGGTCCGACTGGGCCAGAGCCGGGATTCGATCTTCAGGGCTTCAAAGCGAGCACTTAACCCGCTGAGCCATCCTGGCTTTCCCAACTTCACTAAATTTTTTACTTCCTTTAATAACTTGTAGCTGCTTGCTCTCTTCTTATTTGTGACAATTATTATGCTTATTGTGAACCAAGGATAGAAAACTTAGGATTCTTGTACTCAGAAGCAAAGCAAGATTTCCTGAAGAGCTCTTGGCACTTTATTTTGATCACATTAATACATTCTAATAAGTTTTTCTTTTCAAACCAATGGCAGTGCTGTGAACAGTTATTTACAAAATAGAAAAAAGCTTATGCATCTGCAATGAACAATTGTTTAAATGGTGAGAATTAATTTCATATTGTTAAATAGGTAATAAGAGAACATTATTAATAGCAAGTTACTTAGAAAACTATATCCATCTTAACATTAGCCTTTGTTGTGCATTTAGGAACCTTGTTACAAATGATGATTCCAGATCAGTTTGCTCTTAAGGACTTAGTTTTAAAATTGATAATACTATTCTTTTACACTATGAAAGATTTTTATAGGATTAGCTTTAAGAAAATTAGCATTTATCAAGTTATCAGAAACCAGGTGACTTATGCTAAAGATTGCTGCTCAGGACTTGGAATGAAGATACCAAATTTTGCTTTTTCATTTATCTATTGATGGACACATTTTTCCACCTTTTGGCTATTATGAATCGTTGATGCTGCTATGAACATGGGTGTAAAATTTATGTTCGAATATATTCTTTTGAATATATACCAAGAAGTGGAATTATTGGATTATATGGTATTTCTATTTTTAATGTTTTGAGGAACTGCTATACTGTTTTCCATAGTGGCCGGACTACCAATTGAATGGAGAGAATGGTAGCGTCTTTTTTAATCAATTATTTGTAAATTCAACTCTGAGCAAATGAGTTAGAATTTGGAATAGTTTAACAAAAATCAGCTTTAAATGTAAATAGTGTTAGCATAGTAAGTTACTGGTAAAAGGAATGAATAGAGTAGTACACCTATAGTTTTGGCTGGCCAGAGCCAGGAAGGGGGAGTAAAAGAATTTCCAGGGTTTAGAAAACAGTCAGGCTTTGATGAATCATAGGATTTTTACCCCAGCTTAATGTCTTTTTACAACAAAGGAGTGCATTCATGTGAAAGTTCCAAATCTTGTTCTTTTTGTAATTGAGAACTCTAACTTTTTTTGTTTGTTTGTTTTTGGTTTATAGAGCAAAAATTACTTGATCAAACAAACTTGAGACCATGTTTGCTTACAGATGTGAAAATAGTTATCCAAACAGAACTGCAATTGCTATCAAATGTTTTCAGTAATTAGTTACCTCTTACTTTGGGTGTAGATGAACCAAAAATGAGTCTCTCCCCCAACCTTTAATTATTAATACCATGTTAATTTATTTTTTCTCTAAGGCACATGTTTTATAACAGTTTTCCTGTGGGAACAAAACAAGTGGTGTAACCATTTAGATTAGTCTCCCATGTTGGTCTCATATTTTTCTATTTATGTTTTTCTGTTACTGATAATGTAAGACATAGATCATAGCTCTACTGAAGTGAAGACAAAAAAGGAACAACTCTCAGTAGTAATATTTCAGACTTCCCCAGAAACAAAACCTTGTCTACCTTGCTAAAAAATATTCTTTTTGAACCTAGTTCCAATGGTCACAGATTGTGTCTCTTTATTTCTTTTCTAATTTGGCATTGATTAGAATGTTACTTTCAGTTATATTTCCTGGACAATGCAATTGTACCTTTGTTTTCACTTGTGGTCTATCCGGCTGGTAATACCTTTGCAGCCTAAATTGCTTTATACATTTTCATATATTGGACTAACACTGGGACTTTTAAGTTTCATTTGCCTGTCAACTCCTCTTTCAAGCATGGACTTTTTCATGACATTACTGGTAAATCATTTGTAAGTAGTTTCTGCCCCTTCATAACATTTTCCCTTCTAAATGAATCTGTGAATCCCTCTTCTTTGTTTTTAAGTTTGACACAAAGAGATATCTTTTGCCGAAGAGGATTCCAGACTGTACAAGTAGAAATGGTATCGATCCAAACAGATAGGTATCCCTTGTGATTGTGTGGATTAAGGACCAAATTAAGTATCCATGGAACATCATATGTATTTCCTGAGAGGTTGTCTCATGCAGGAGATTGAGTTTTATGGCTGAAAGTAGTCTTGTTACCATCCTTTTTTCCCCTTTCTCCACTATCCTCTTTTTAGAGAGACAAATCATGTTGTTTTATTGTTTGGTTGGCTGCCATTGGGAAAATAAGGTTTAGGCATGTAGAATAAAATTTAGTAGTTAGTGGTTAAGAGCATGGATTTGAGGTCAGTTCATTCAGCTTTGCTATTCAGTCATTTGGTGATCTTTGACCAGTCACTTCACACCTGTTTGCCTCAATTTCTCAATATGAAAAATAAGCTGATCATGTAAACTGATAGGAACAGGTGTCTGACATAGAAAGTGTTCAATACATTTAAGCTGTTATTTTCATTTTTGACAATTTTAAGCTACATACTCAAGGTAAGTTGGCTGCTTGTTTTTGTACTTAATGGTTTATTGAAACACAGCCACACCCATTCATTTACCTATTGTCTATGACACTTTTCTTGCTACAGTGACTGTAGCAAGAGGTGAATAGTTGAGACAGAGACTTTATGACCCACAAGTCTAAAATATATATATACACAGTGTTCCCTCGCCACTTCGCGCTTCATGTTTTGCGGCTTCAGTGCTTCGCGGGTTTCCCCAAAATATTCATCAAAAAATAAAAATGAAAAAATACAACCATGTCGGCAGCCACATGGCGGAAAGGAGCGTTGTTTCATGTGGATGCGCGAGAGAGAAGGATCCCTGCATGTCAAACAAAGAGATGAGTTGACTCAG
>PVKE010016246.1:0-32247 GCA_004027555.1 Craseonycteris thonglongyai
CTCCTAACCATAGGACAAAGGCACTATATGGTCTTCTGCTTTCTTTTTTCTCATCTTATTTTTCTTCCAAATCTTGCCAATTGTGTTATGGCCCTGGTACCTTTTCTTGCTACTGCCAGTGCATAAAATGGTCTTCACTGACTCTTTACAAGGCCTCAAGCCTTTGCCATCTCATCAGAGAGGTACCCCTACTCACACAGATACCACTTCTCATGGTATCTTTTTTGTTTATTTCTCAGTGCTTATTGTAATAAATTAGATACTGTTAATTTTTGTCCTTATTTATCTATTTTGTAAGTGCTATAAGGCAAATTGGTACAACCACCTCAGTGCCTATATCAGTGTCTGGTATATAGAAAGAACTCCATAAATATTGGTTAAATAAATTAATTAATATCCACATTTATTTGCCAGAATTTGTATATTTTATTTTTTCTTTGTAGGTGATTTCTTACAAGTTCTACTACAACTACCAAACTTGTCCCTCCCAACACCAGGTAAAACTGTGATTGAAAAGGATGCTGCAATTAAAAGACAGAAAAAAACAATTGAAAAATGGTCAACGTCTTTAAAAAGATATTTTCTCCAGAGATGATAGACAAGTGATCAATAAGCACAAAAAAGATGTTCAGTGTCATTACTCATTAGATAAAACAAATCAAAACCACAATGAGATTTCATTTTATACACATTAGAATGCTTATAAGCAAAAGACGTATAGCAATAAATGTTGGCAAGGATAAATAGTTGGTAGCAAAATTAAGTGCTGTAGCCATTATGAAAAACAATTTTTTCTCACAATGTTAAACACGGAGATACCATGTGACTTAACAATGCCACTCACCTATATAGCAAAGAGAAATAAAAATGTGTCCACACAAAACTTGTATCTAAATATTCAGAGCAGTGTTATTCATACCGATAGTAGCCAAACATACAGTGATACCTTGGCATACAAATGCGCCCAAAACTTGAACAACTTGGAATCCAAACAAAAAGATCAAGTAAATTTTGCCTCGGAATCCAAATGCTGCTTTGGAATCCAAATGCTAATGCACTGTTTGCATAGGATATATCACCTGTATGGCCCGTAGCTTTATCCAAACACCCATTCATCTTGGAACTTTAATGTTTTGGAACTTGAACAGGGTTCTGGGATGGATTAAGTTTGAATTCCAAGACATCAATGTAAAACAAAACAAATTACCATGAAGTGATAGATAAACCAATAATATGTACATACAATAGAATATTTTGCAAAAAGAAACAAAATGAGGTACTGATGTATATTACTAATGAACTTTGAAATGATTTTTCTAAGTAAAATAAGCTAGTCATAAAAGACTACATAGTGTATGATTCCACTTCTGTGAAATATGCAGAACATGCAAATCCATAAAGACAGAGAGTAGATTAACAGTTTCTAGAAGCTAGGAGGAGGGGAAAGTGAGCAGTGGCTGCTAATGGGTATGGATGATTTTTTTTAAAAGACTTATTTTACTGCTTTTGAGAGAGAGAGAGAGAGAAAGAGAGAGAGAGAGAGAGAGAGAGAGAGAGAGAGACAAAAAGAAGGGAGTGAACCCAAAGCAGTCTCCATAGTTGTATGTCATCAGTTTTTGATGTGGTTTCATTCCACACAGGTGAGCAGGGGTCACACAGGGTAAGAACTGGGCCAGGGGTCTCTTGCATGGGAGGCACACCCCCGAGATCTGGGGGCAGAACTGGGCTTCTCCCACATGGTAAGCTCTCCCTGGCAAGAGCTGAACTGGGGCCTCCCACATGGAAAGTACACTCTAGTTCAGCATATGGGTCCACACAGGCTGGAGACAGGACTGGGGACTCGATCTTCAGATCTGGGGCTGCAAATTGAGCACTTAACCTGCTGAGCCATCCCAGCTTCCCTTGTATGATTTTTTTTAAGTGATAAGAATTATCTGAAATTGCACAGTAGTAATATGTGCACAACTTTGTGAATATACTATAAAAACACTGAATTTGACTTTGAAAAGGTGAGTTTTATGGTATAAAAATTAAATATAAATTTACTATAAATAGTAACAGTTTTAAAAAATTAAAAAATAAAGAGTACAAATCTATTTTGTTTCTCATCAGCATAGTTAAGACAATGCTATAATTTAAACATAACACAAAACTAAACCAACAGACAAAATATGCTAAGGTCCTCATAATCATATAGTGGAAAAATGTTCAAAGGAAAAAAATCTTAAATATGCATACACAAAGAAACTCAAGACATTATTTCAAAGGGACATGTGCATCCATTTGTTCATTGCTGTATTGTTTACAATAGCCAAGATGTGGAGGCGACCTGGGTGTCTGTTGGTGGATAAATGAATAGAGAGAAGATGGTACATGTGAGGGCTGTCTAAAAAAAATCCAGCCATTGAGAATGGTTACGTGGCTTGATACTTTCTGGACAGCCCTTGTACTGCTTAGACTTGAAAGGGAATGAGTTCTTTCCATCTGTGATGACATGGATGAACCTGGATGGTATTGTGCTGAATGGAATATGTCAGACAGAGAAAGAGAGACGCAATGTGATTTTGCTTATACTTGGAATCTAAAGAACAAAACAAATAAACAAATAAAACAGAAACAAACTCATAGATACACAGAACATTTTGATGATTGTCGTATGGCAGAAGGGTTGAAGAGGGTAGGTGAAAAAGGAGAAGAATTAATACAAGTTGATTGTTATAGCAAAGTAGTGATGGAGATGCAAGGTGTAGTATAGCATAAAGAATGTATTCAATAATATTGTCATACCTATGTATGGTGTTAGATGGGTACTAGATTTATTGGGGAATAGATGGGAGAGGTTCGGGAGGTAGGATGAAAAATGTGAAGAAATTAAGAACTACAAATTGGTAGTTTCAAAATAGTCATAAGTATATAAAGTAAAGCATAAGGAATATTGTCAATAATATACTAATAACTATACATAGTACCAGGTGAGCACTAGCCTTGTCAGAGTCTAACCACTATGCTGTGCAGCTGAAATTAGTATAAAATAATATTGAATATCAAAAAAAGATCAACAACATTGAACGTTGGTAAGGATGTGGATTAACCATACCTCTCACATTGGTGGCAGAATTATAAAATGAAATGCCACTTTGGAAATATTCCTGCTAGTTGAAAACAAAAACAAACAAAAAAACTAAGACAAACCTATCTTATATAACATGTGCATATCACTCCTGGATACTTTGTCAAGTGAAATGCAAGTATATGTCCACAAGATACTCTTGATAGAATGTTCACAGCAGATTTACTCGTAATAGTCCCCAAATGGAGACGACCCAGAAATCCATCAGCAGGGAAGTAGCTAAACAAACTCTTTTATATTTTTACAATGGCATCCTACTCAGCAATAAAAAAAGAATAAACTACTGATACATGTAACAACATAGAAAAATCTCAAAACATAAAGCAAAGTGAAAAAATATCTAATATACTGTTTGATTCCATTTTTATGAATTTCTATAAGTTGCAAAATAAATCTCTTGTAAAAAAATGTCAAAATTGTAGTTCTTTCTTTGGGAATCTAGATAGGAATGGGGACTGGCTGCATGAAAAAACTCTTGGGTGATGGTAATGTTCTGTACCTTTGCACAGATTGGGATGCCACAAGGTGTATGCATGTATTAAAACTTATCAAATGGTATACCTAAGTTTATGTATTGAATTATGTAAACTTTACTAAAGAGAGAATCTTAAGTAAATAGAACTCTAGCTAATAATATGCATGCTTAACTATTAAAAGGTTAAATATACTTTCTGCACCTTGCTTTATAATGTTTAAAAAATGAGATGGCTTTATGAATAAATAGGAAGCTAAATAGAGCAATAGATGTGTGATAAATCAAATAAAGCAAAATGTTAATTATGGAATCTACATAATGAGTATATGGTTGTTTACTTAAAATTCTTTTAACTTTACTTTAAAATTTCATAATAAAAATACCAACAAAAAAAACTTTATACACAAAGATGTTTATCATAGTTATTTCTATTAGTAAGAAATTGGAAATGACTTGCATGTTCAATTGTATTTAGAGCTATTCTATAGCTATTGAAATAATGGTTTCAGTGAGTAAAAAAGTAAACATATTTATATTATATTATTTTATATTATATTACATTACATATGTTATATTATATTATATTATATTAATCTTTAATACTACATTGGGTTAATACTGGGTCTAAAAAATGCAAGATAGAATATGAGCTCAGCCATTCTTAAAATTCACAATAAAAATGAATGAAAATTCAAAAAAAATTTACTATTGATTCTTTGCAAATGTTATGTGTATTTTTTCTTCATATATTGGAATTTTCCAGATATTCAAACACAATCATGCATTATTATTACCCATTTATTTACTTTTATTAAACAAAAAACCAATTACTACAAAATGTGAACACATTCTATTACAAAGTAAGATTTCAATACTGTCATAGCTAACCAAATTCCAACGACTATGCTAACTCCTTTATTATCTGGTGAATCAACTACAGTAGACTGTCCATTACCCAGAACTGAAGGAAATGGCACTCTGAAGCAACTGGCACAAAAATCAAAGAAATAGCACAACATTTATCTAGTATGGGTGCTAGTTCACTGAGAGTCTACTGCATATGGAAACTCCGAAAGCCTGCTACAACTCTGTTCAGATTATTTGGTTTATTGAATCCAGATACTTTTTCTCACCCCCCAAAATACTTCTTAACACTCTGACCTTTCTAAGCCAATCAAAAGTAAAGAAAAAAAAGCAAAACAACACAAAAAGAAAAACAAAACACCCAAAATATAAACCAATTCTCACTCTACTAATGATCTTCCTACAAATTGCTCTTTCATGTCCAAGAGAATTTAAGCATTTTTTTACTTATAAAACAGTGTTGTCTGATTAATAGTATTTGATGCATACTTATCCTGAGCTTTGTCCTTTTCTAAACAGTCTACTTGTATTATTTCTATTTATCTTCAAAAGAACTAAATGAGTTATTTATATTTTATTTTAATATGTATAATAATTAATATTTAAATATTGAGTACCAGGAACAAAAAGTATAAATAAATTATACAAGGTCACAAAATTAACAAATGACAGAACAGCTGTGTAATTTCATGGTATCTAACTCCTTATGCTATAAGAATTTTCATGTGCATAAATCTATATATTTTTATATTTGAAATGTAACATTCATTCACTGAGAACTATACATAGATATATATTGATAACACACAGTATCTGGCCTACATTGTCCCTTCTAGGTCTATGCTTTACTTTTGTTGGCCAAATGTGCCTTTTGCTTTACTGACTCCAATGTCTCTCTATAAGACTTAGAGAAGCTAAGATCAGGCATCAAGTTTGGAGAAATTATTTAAAACTAGCATGACTTTTTGAAAGTTATTCTCCACATAGAATAACCCAGACTCTTGTTATAAGGTTACAAAAATAGGCCAGCAAGAGGAAAAAGGGCATGAAGTAGTTTCTGTTTAAAAATAAGAACAAAAGTGTTTTTCTCCATATATAACCCATTGTATAACTACAATAAATAATGTTGCTGAGAATGAAAAACTTGGGTTTGTCCCTTGTGTATTTTTGAGGAAATGTTTGCAGTTGGGGAAAGTAGATTTTGTGCTTGATTGATATTTTTTGAATATGCCTTTCAGTTTTCATTTCTTTTTTTTTTTTTTTTTTTTTTTTTTTTTTTTTTTTTTTTTTTTTTTTTTTTTTTTTAATATTTATTTATTTATTTTTACTGGTTTTTTTTTGACAGAGAGAGAGAGAGAGACACAGAGACAGAGAGAGAACTGAACTGGGGGAGCTCCCAGTTCAGCATATGATTCCGCACGGGCCGGGGTCATGATTCGATCCCTGGTCCCCGGCGCTGCAAAGTGAGCACTTAACCCACTGAGCCATCCCAGCTTCCCCAGTTTTCATTTCTTGAAAGACACTAATATTCATGCTTATCAGAACCCAATTTGTTTGTTTAAATTATTGTTGTATCCACCACAATAACTATAGTTTCTTCATTCTGACAGCCTCCCTTTTGAGGTATCTGTTAGAATATAAATATCTCTTTGGCCTTTTGTGCAAAATAATATACCTTTCCAGTTCAAAAATATAAAAATATTTTAAAATTATATGATGTGTATAAGTAAGCAATTTATATTATATTGTATGAGGTATATATAGTAACTCTTGTGGAGACCATAAGATTGTGTTAGTTTTCTTTTTTCTTGGAATGGATTAATTCCTGAGATTATGAATGTATACAAATAACCTATAATATAATATTGGGAAGACCTTAGGAATCACATTGTCAATATAATCTGATAATCTAAAACACAAATTTAAGTGCTGATGAGCTACTTCTGAGTATCCAATAACTAGTTATATATTTATTATATTAAATCACAAAATACATAGGTCCTCATTTATATGAAGTAAAAACTCAATTATTACTATGATAAAATTAAAGTAGACTAAAATAAACTGCTGTGGAAAAAAATGTTTTCTAGGAAGTTAGAAACATATGGAAGCTTTCCCTATAGATGTACAGAACAAAAACAAGATTAATATATATGTATATTTTTAAGATATCTCAAATCTGAGGTATTTTGCTTTCTATGGCTACATTTTCTAATTGATTATTCTTTATATAAAATTAACTTCGTTTATCAATAGATTGGAGTAAAGAAAAGTTAACCTTATGATTGTAAACATCAAACTAGACATACTTATAGATGGACATTCCTGAAAGTTAACTAAAAATCTGTATGGTTTATGATAGGAATCAGAATTAAAATAAAAAATATAAGTAATATAATTTAGAGAGATTTGAGGTATTTAATGGAATTTATTTGGTATATTAATCACATGAAATAAAAAAAAATGGCCTTCTTTATGACAGAAGTCAATTTCAAAGATATCACGACTTAATCCAATTCACCTTCTTACTATCTGACTCATAAAATATACCCAATTATTTTCCAGCATTATATTCCTTCTTAATAATAAAAAATATATATTTTTATGAAATGTTAAAACGTTGCTCTAAGAGTGCTTTCTCTTCTTTAAAGTTTCTTGGGTATTGCTCTTTTGCTAACACTTTGTGACAGGCTCTTATTTGCTAAATCAACTCTTGGATGGGGAGAGAAAACATAAGGAATCTGTTGAGAGACACCTTGTCTTAATGTCAGTGCAATGCACACCAGAAATTTGATAGGGAAAGTGTCTTGCCCTTTTTACTCTGATAAGTTTCAAAGTGTCAGTGACATACATCACAATTTTCCATTAGAGAGACCAAAAGAAGAAAAGGCTACAGGTTAGAAATTAAGATTTTATCCCATAGATTGTTGGAAGTGTTTGGATATTCCTCAAATACAAGGGCTGTCTGGAAAGTATCCATCCATGTAATGTGAAAAATAGAAGCATTTATGGCTGGATTTTTTCCAGGTAGTTCTCATATATAAACTATTTGTCTTGGCTTTAAACCTAAACATTTTATAGGGTTCATTAATAAATTAATAGTGAATGTATTACATTAAAAAATACAATTTTGACTTAGTAAGTTAATAGATTTTATAATTATTAATTTAATTGGACTAGATATGTTTATTTAGTATGAATTTCTTCTAAAGAAACTTTAAACTTTATCTTCAACTCTTCAACAAAAAGATATGCAATGAATGCTTTCATTTTGGAGAAACAGAAGTAGAATTAATTAAGAAATTTATAAACTTAATTTTTAAGCTAAGAAATTAATAGCAAAATTAATCACAGAAAGAAAAATTTAGGACTACTATTTTTCTAAGATTTATATTTACTGTTTTTGACAGAGACAGACAGACAGACTGGTAGAGAGACAGAGAGAGGGGGGATGGCCCAGAGCAGTCTCCATAGTTGTCTAGTTTTTTCAATATAGCTTCAATCTGGGATTCGATCCTTGGTCCCCGGCGCTGCAAAGTGAGCGTTTAACCCACTGAGCCATCCTGGCTTCCCCAATATATAGATTTTTTGTATGTTTTTTCTTACATTATATGGCAGAGACAATGGTCCCTATCACCAACTAGTGTTTCTTTTTCTCTTGGACATAGCTAAACATTATATTTTTGCTGCATGAATAATTTTATGTGAGATTTCTGCTTGATGGAGTGTAAAAAGAAGTCGTGTATACCAATTCTTGATCTAGATTCTAAAAGGTTGCATATAACCTTCCATTTATTCTTTTTCTGTCTTATCCACAATACTGGAAGGGAAGAAATGCAAAATCTTAGACAGACTGTATTAAGGTGTTCAGTTTCCTGCATTTGTCAATTTCAGAAGGGATGTTTAGAGTGAAGTTGGAAGGCAACAGATCCTCATTTGAATTGTTCCATAAGTGAGCAATAAACTCTACTGAGTGAAACCAATGAAAAATGTGGGTTACGGTAGCATAATTGAGTATCCCGACTATTATAGAAACAGGTACCATATTAAGAGTGCTATTTTGACCCAAAACTAAAATACTTAACATTAGCTTAATATTTAGGCAGTGAGTGATTACAAAACAAATACCAGAGGCTAGAAACTTTGTTAATCATATTATACAGAGGCAAAACATTGTTAACACTGTCATCTGCACTGCTTTTGGAGGTATAAAAATATGCTTGCTTGCCTTGTCTGAGAGCTCTGAGAGTTCAAATAGAGAAATTTTAAGTAGTGTGAGTTGGCTACTAATGATTGGCAAGATGTTTAAAGAGATAGATGGGCTCAAGAAAACACTGATAGGTTAGAAAAGGTCAGGAGTTTATGGGCCTAGAAAAGGTTTTATTCTCTATCAGGGGAAAAATAATTAAAGAGAGATTTTGATTAACAATGACTCAGTAAAAGTAACAGTTGAATAAGTTACTTAGGTTAAAATTAGAATTCAACTTGGCTTTTCAAATATTCTGATACACTAATATATTCTTTTATAGCCTATCATATAATTCCATGTCTTCATATATTATATTTTTAATGTAAAACAGGACGCAATGAATTTATCCTCTTTTTCCATCCAGATACATTTTTAGTTATCCTTCAAAAAGTGTAATCTCAAATATAATGCCTCTTATTTAGTGTTTGATTATCAAATACTTGATGCAGGAACCACATATTTCTTATTCTCTATTGTATTTAACTTTTGCTCCTGTCCAAGAATTGTAACAGACACGTCATATCTATTATTTAGATTTCCTCCTTAAAGCTTACTTCCTAGGATGATCAGACACTCGGATTCATCATCTGCTCTGAATTGGGCTTACTGTAGCATCTCTTTAACAAAGGTAAAAATCTTCCTGACAGGAATCAAACATTGGCCAATTTTTCTATTATTTTCTTTCAATATTTTCTCTCATTCTACTTTTTCTTACACTTCTTACTTTTGTTTCCTATTTCTTCATTAAATGTGAATGGATAAATACAGTATTTTATGTACTAAGTTAGGTGATATAGAATTGAGTTTGAATATAACAAGATACTCCAGGATAAAAAGAGGCTATAGACTTATCTGACACTGAAGTTTCTGAAATGTTCTTGGCTAGATTTAGACAAGCATGTTTATATAATTTAAACATTTTTTAAAAAGGATTTATTTTATTATTTGAGAGAAAGTGAGAGAAAGAGAGAGAGACAAAGAGAGGGAAGGCCCAGATCAGTCTCCATAGTTATCCATCATTAGTTGTGACATGGTTTTGTTCCACACAGTTAGATGTGGGGCCACGCAGGGAGGGAACTGAACTGGGGGTCTCCCTCTTGGGAGGTAAGAACCTTCACTGTCATGCTGTCATTGCTGTTACCAGTTGTGCCCCAGTTCAGCATATGGATTTGTACAGGTTGGGGCCCGGCATCAAACCCCAGACCTTGTGATTGTGAGACAAATGCTCAACCACTGAGCTATCCTTGTATCCACTAACTCTTACCTTTAAATAGTCCTTCTCTAAGAAATCTACCTAGAAAACCAGAATCTACTTTCCATGTGTCATTAGTAGCCAATGCACTTACAAATTGATTATTATTTTTAATGGCATAATCATGTTTAAAACTCACCATGCTAGGAGAGGAACCAGTTACTCTGCCTTTTAGAAAAATAAATATTGAATGTTTGATGTTTCCAAACAATTAAGTGATTTGTGTGTGTGTGTATGTAGGTAAACATATCACATTTTTATCATATCATGTCACATTTTTAGAGTTATACAGTTAAATTTTATCAAATACCTTTAAAATTATACTAACAAACAAATTTCAGTTTCATTTTTGCATCTTTTTATTTTTACTTTATTAAAAAAAAATTAATTGTTAAATTAATTGGGGTGACATTGGTTGATAAAAATTAAATACATTCTAGGTGTACAATTCTACATTACGTTGTCTATGTGTTGCATTATGTGCTCACCACCTAGAGTCAATTCTCTTTCTATCACCATGTATTTGATGCCCCCAACTCCACATGACCCTATTCTCCCCTCTTACCTTTAGGTAACCACTAAACTATTGACTGTGTCAATGAATTTTTGTGTCTTTTGTATTTTCAGTTTTATATTTTACATGTAAGTGAAATCATATGATTCTTTGTTTTTTCAGTCTGACTTATCTCACTTAATATGATAATCTTTTTTTTATTGTTTTTGACAGAGACAGAGAGAGACAGAGAAAGAGAGACAGAGAGAAAGGGGAGGGCCCAGAGCAGTATCCATAGTTGTACATCATCAGTTTTGGACATGGTTTCATTCCATAAAGGTGGGCAGGGGCAGCGCAGAGAGGGAACAGGGCTGGGGGGGGGGGCCTCCCACCTGGGAGGCACGCCCCCTCAAGCCAGGGGCCAAGAACTGAACTGGGGGCCTCCCACATGGAAAGCACACCTCAGTTCAGCATACAGGTCCACACGGGCTGGGGCTGGATTTCAATCCTCGGGCCCCAGGGCTGCAAAATGAGTACTTAATCCGCTGAGCCATCCCAGTTTCCCTTAATATGATAATATTAAGGTCCATCTATGTTGTCACAAACTGCTATATTTCATCTTTTCTTATTGCTGAGTAGTATTCCATTGTGTAAATATACCATCACTTCTCTATCCAGCCATTTGTTAAAGGCCACTTTGGTTGTTTCCACAAGTTGTCCAACATAAACAGTACTGTAGTGAATATTGAGGTATACATATTTTTGCTACAACCACTGTGGAAGGCATTATGGAGATTCCTCAAAAAATTAAGAATATAATTACCATACAGCATGACCCAGCAATCCCTCATCTGAGTATCTACCCCCAAAAACTTGAAAACCTTAGTTTGCTAATCTCAGTTTCTAAACACAATTTTTCAATATTTAGAATCGTGATTTCTTATAGAAATTGATGAAAGCAGGGCTAGGGCAGAAAAAATGAATAGCTATGTTTGGAGTATCTTTTGCAGCAAAATAAATAATAAGAAGAATGTGCTCAAGAAATGACAGAGGAGGGGAAGCTGGGATGGCTCAGTGGGTTAAGCACTCACTTTGCAGCACCTGGGACAGGGGATCGAATCCTGGCCCCGGGGATCGAATCCTGGCCCTGGCCCGTGAGGAACCATGTGCTGAACTGGGAGCTCCCCCAATTCAGTTCTCTCTCTGTTTCTGTCTCTGTATCTCTCTCTCTCTGTCAAAAATAAATAAAAATATATTAAAAAAAAAGAAATGATGGAGCGGAGTCAAAGATTCAAAGGAGTTAGCTTGAATGGACTTACATTGACTAAACATAGATAGTTTGGGAATAAACATAAATAATAATGCTAATAAATTTTAATCCATAAAATAAAATAAAATTTCTTAGATCTTCTCTTATATAATAGTAGAATACAAACTGATAAAGGTAAAAAAAAAATCATCATTATGTAGCATTCACTGTAATAATATATTACAAAAGAAGGAAATTTAAAACTAATGGAAACAATTCTGAAGATGGACAGGATATTTACATTGTTTAGAGTATTACCCATTCCCATTACTTATTTTTTTCACAATTAATAATATCTATTTACAGAAAGTAAGCTGAAGAATACTATTTAAACAAGTGATCAAAATTATATCACCAGGGGAAGCCGGGATGGCTCAGTGGGTTAAGCGCTCACTTTGCAGTGCAGGGGATGAAGGATCGAATCCTGGCCCCAGCCCGTGCGGAACCATATGCTGAACTGGGGAGTTCCCCCAGTTCAGTTCTCTCTCTGTCTCTGTATCTCTCTCTCTCTCTCTCTCTCTCTGTCAAAAAAAATATATATATCACCAATATGGGACAAACTGATATACATTTCCTGATATACTGTACTAAAGAAAGAACATTCATATAGTAATAGTATAACTGTTCAAAATGCATATTTCAAATTAATGACAAGGAATCATCAGACACACCCAAACTGAGAGACATTAAACAAACAGCATACGGTTTTTAAATATCAAATTTTTCAAAGACAAAAAGTGACTGATAGATCATTCCAGATTAAAGGAGACAAAAGAGACATGAAAGATAAATGCAACGTATAATCTTGGAACAGAGGCCCCTGTGAACCCATGCTGAACTGGTGTGTGCTTCCCATGCTGGAGGCCCCCTGTTCAGTTCTCCCCTCCACACCCCCAACCCTGATTTGGCCCCTGGCTCGAGGGTGTGTGCTTCCCCTGTGGGAGGCCACCAGCCTAGTTCTTGCCCTGTGCAGCCCCTGACAAAACTGATGATGTAATACTATGGAGACTGGTCTGGGCCCTCCCCCTACTCTCTCTCTGTCTATGTCTGTCTGTCAAAAACAATAATATAAATCTTTTAAAAAAAAAAAAGAAGAATTCAAAGAGAGACATTTGACACAAAACTGGCAAAGTCTAGTAATGTAGTTTGAATAATAGTATTATATTAATGGCAAATTTCCTAATTTTGATACTTTATCATAATTATATAAATAAAGCTTTCATTTAAGGAAATATACATTGAGGTATTTAGTAGAAAGGTAACAATGTTCATGATATTCTCAGGTGGTTCTAAAAATAATGGTAAAAATAGACATATATGAGTATCTATACTTATATATGTATATGTACATGTATACACACATATGACAGAGAGAGACTGAGAGAGACAGAGAGAAATTGAGAACGACTCACATGCACCATAGTATTTATAACAAGTGAAGCTTGATAAAGATTATTCTGAAGTTTTTTTGTACTCTGCTTGCAATTTTTCTCTGTTTAAACATTTAAAAATTTAGAAACAAGTTAAAATTTTAATTATTTCTCTCTTTAGTTCTAAGGCATTAGAAATTTGAAACTCTACTAATATAGTTTGAGGATTACAGAAAAAAAAAGGAGGGGATTTACTAATTCAATAATAACAATTTTAAATATAAACAAGAAATAACACTTTAAGTAAACAATTGGTAGTATAATTTAGGATTAACACTAGTTATTTAGTCACATTTCTTACTGAAATTTTTTACTCACTTACGCTGTATATCAAGACCTTTCAAGTTAGAGAAAGGATTAAAATAATTATAATAACTTTTTGTGCAGTAGCAGGAGTGGAAATTCAGTGAGATATAAGGACGTGTCTCTCAGGATTTCCAAACCTCCTGTCCAAAGTGCAGCTTGCCTAGAGGAAATCGCATCACACTAACATTTGCTACCGTATTCTTGATGAGGCTGTGCACATTTCAGCCAAAATTAACTTCGACATTCAGTCTACACATCCCAAAACTGGTTCTCTGGCACTATCATCAGGGTAGCATTATCTCCATTCATATGAAAATGAGACAAGCTAATTGCAAATCTTGAGATATAGGAAAAAAAGAAATAGAAAAACTGAAAAACTGTTACAACTAAATACATTTTCCAACATTACTTCAAAATATCCCAGATTCATAGTACAAAAAGTGATTTGAATAATTTTTTAAGATTCTTAAACTATACTTGAAAGATTTATAATTTTATTAACCAACAGCATCCCAACAAATTTAATAAAATCTTCTCAAAGGAACTATGAATCAAACACTAAACACATATTTTTTATTTTTTTATTTTTTATTGTTTTTGACAGAGAGAGAGATACAGAGACAGGGAGAAGGGGGAGGGCCCAGAACAGTCTCCATAGTTGCACATCATCAGTTTTTCCACATAGTTTCATTTCACAGGTGGATGCGGGGCTGCACAGGGCAGGAACTGGGCTGGGGTCTCACCTCAGTGAGAACTGAACGGGGGGCACTCCCCAGCTCAGCACATGGGTCCGCACGGGTCGGGGCCGGGACTCGATCCTTGTTCCCCGGGGCTGCAAAGCAAGCGCTCAACCCACTGAGCCATCCCAGCTTCCCCCAACCACATATTTTTATTGTACACTAGTAATTGCTTACATTTGGAAATTATCACATTCTTACTACTTATAACATTAACTTCTCTAACATAGTTGTATACATATTTTAAATTAATCTTCTATTCAACACATTTAAGTGGATACTCTCTTCATATTTATAAACAATAATATTGATATATACTGAGTAAATCATAAGTGTATTGATTGCAAGTGATTTTATATAATAAATAAGATACAGATATAATTCCAGAAAGTTGCATTGAACATTAATTAAAATATGAATAAAGCTCCTCTACAAAATCAATATTTTACATTTCACTGAAATGTTATATATTGTTTTCTTTTCACATATGATTAAAATTACATCTTTATATTTGCCATAAAATAGGTTCTATTTATTTTTAATTTTGACAATGTTGACAATATACAACAACTTATTTATCATTTATCTATGTATTTATCATCTTTTTAAAAACTCATGGTACAAAAAGTCTATTGTTTCTCCTTTTATTTACGCTTGAAAACCACAGTAAGGATAACCTATAAAAGGAAATAACATACTATAATATTCCAAGGTTGTTGTTTAAATCTGCTTTATTACTACATTTGTATCCTTTATAGACTATGATTTTATTTCAATCTACGGAGTTGGGTAAAAGTATCAAACAGCCCTAAAAATATTTTTCCTAAAATATTCTCTATATTCTCAATTATGTTAGAAAATAAGAAAGAAAATAAAGCAATCAATAAATATACTAAACCTCTCAAGTAAAATAAAAAGGATAAAATAATTATCAATTTTAGTAAAAAAATATATCATGCCAATCTTTCTCTCTCTTTTAATGTATGTGCTTTCATCTTCAGGATTCAGAAATTAGTGTTCACTGAGCTATAGTTACTCACACAAAGTAATAAACTGAAGTGGAAAATTGACAATCATCATGCTAATTAAATCAATTAAATTGGATACCATGATATTCTGTCTTCATTCATATAAAATAATATCTGAATTATTCAAATGCTTGTCAGCATTAGTTAAGTCATTGAGGGAAACTTGCATTTGACAACCTAAGGCAAACTATCCCATATGTGATATGGACATCCTCTGTTTCATTCCATGAAAGCACTCTGTTCTGTTTTCTGATACAACGTTAGCTATGAGTTCAGTACCTGATCAGCATGTGATCTAGCACTGCGAAGTTGAGCTCACAATATATTTTGTCATATGAGTGATGGGTAATGCCCAACACCAGCTGTCTTTTCAGCAGTGACCTGCCATCTAGCCTGTCAAATGGAGCAATCTAAAAATCAGTATGATATGCTATTTACTTCACTGAAAGAAAGGCCTCAAATGACGTTTTGTAACCCCTCTGATGAGTGTCATAAAGCTGTTTTCATAACATATTTTCTACTTATTCATCTTAAATAATGGCAGATTTAAATAAGGCTCATTTTGAAGTCATAAAACACTTTCTACAATTTTCTATTACTTATTTCTTAGCACCATCATATTTTCTTACAGACAACACTAATTTATCAAAAGTACTTAACATTATTGAGCCTAAATTATTTGGTAGGTCTAAGAGATGTGCCAAGCCAAACCAAACCAAAACAAACAAAAAATAAACTAATAAGACCCCCCCACCCCCACCCCCCACACACTGGTTTCTTGTTAATTTTGACTTCTGAGACAATTCTGTAAACAAAAGCTTCAAAATGGGGGTCACCCGCTCCTGTACTTATTGTGGTAATTAAGATGAGCATTGTAGTTTCTTGTTAATCTGAACTCCTGAGACACCTCTGTAAACACTTGTATGTCTCCAAACGGGAGTAATGAGATCCTCAATTTCCTGTGGTAATTAAGATAACCATCCCACAAATACTATATTGTATAAATTGAATGGTTTTCAACCACCCCTGGTCTGGATTGCCAGAAATTAATTGTAGGTCTGTGAAATAGTTTAAATCACTCTTAAGTACATTTACTCTTATAAGTGCTTCCTGAGAATGTGAACATATTTCATGGACCTACAGGAGATTTCTGACCGACCAGACCCAGTCCTCGAACCGGCAGTTGAAAACAACAGGTAAAAGTCAGTTATTTAGCTTACTTTTTAAGAAATTTCATAAACAAGAACATATTTCCTCTATCATTTACATTTTTACCCCATCTCTTTAGACAGCCCATCAGAGGAGTGAAATATTAAGTGTCTTGCTTTATTGATGTTCCTATATGCCAAACATTATGAACTAGGAAAGGTATAATTTAGTTCCTGTTCTACTTACCATGATAGGGACATTGAATGTCAGGAAACTATAATATTCACATGACAAACTGAAACAGAACTAAACATCTTGAATTAAATTGCTAAATTAAATGAGTAAAGAGATCCAATTAAGGTTAAATTTCTCCGACACCTTAAAGAGAAGCTGATTAAAAAATAACTGTGGTTATCAGTGGTTATTAAACTTCGAGATGCTTACAGAACTAATTAAAAAATATAAAAGATTTTTTGGTCATGTTACTCAGAGATTTGGATTATTTGGGTACGGTTTCACCAAAGTTTCTTTTTTCTCTATTCCAGGTACATGGAGCTTTATACTTTTTCACCCCCTAGAAGTTATGTGATACGACGACTATTTCAAATCAACCAGATGTGACAACTGTGACACTCTGGGTTGAAACATTTAATTAAAAGTGCTCTGGTTTCCATTCACATTAAATTGGGGCAGAGGTCTCCCTTCCAATGATGACAACGTTAAACATGTATAATGACTAAAACTTCTTTTTTTCCCCCAAGAACTGTGATTTGGGCATTGTATGTTACTACAGAATAACTTAGCAGGGTGGAAGAAGGGTTGGATTTAAAGTCAGCGTTTTTAAAAGACTCCCCAGTTATACATTTTGCATAGGGTTTATGGATCACATTTTAATAAAGATTACTGATTTAGATTGCCCCTTTGCAACTTTTAAATATTTTCCACTGTGACACATGATTATAGTAGAACTTTAATAAATTGAAATTTGATGGCCATTACTCTTAATTGGGTTCTGCCGGAAAAGTATTATCAAAATCTCACTTGACATATCAGGTCAGAGTTCGTTATTCATTTAATTCATAATATTCAGGTTGTTTAATATTAGTTCTTCACATGAATACACTGTTCCTCTAACTTATTTTTAATGACTATATTTTATTTTAATAACTCTCACACCCACATTATCAAACTCACTAACCACAATGATAATTTTATTTTACTAAGAGTAAACCTACATTGGTAATTACCCAATGCCCATATTTTACACAGGGCTCACTCTTAGTTTTATACATTTTATGGGTTCGGGCAAATATATGACATATATCTATCATTATAGTATCAAACAGAGTACTTTCACTACCTTGAACATCCTCTGTGCTCTGCCTATTCTGCTCTTTCCCACATTCCACTCCCGTCAACAACTGATTTTTTTAACTGGCTTCATAGTTTTGTCTTTTTGGCTACCATAAAATTGCAATCATATCATATGTAGCCTTTTCAGACGATTTTCTTTATTCATATTCATTAAAGTTTTCTCTGTGTCTTTTAAGATTTATTTTTATTGTTTTTGACAGAGAGAGAGAGAGATACAGAGACAGAGACAGAGAGAAGGGGGAGGGCCTAGAACAGTCTTCATAGTTGCACATAATTTGTTTTTCCGCATAGTTTCATTCCACAGGTGGGTGCGGGGCTGCACAAGGCAGGAACGGGGCCGGGGTCTTCACCCCGGTGAGAACTGAACTGGGGGCACTCCCCAGTTCAGCATATGAGTCCACACAGGCCAGAACCAGGATTCGATCCTCGGTCCCCATAGCTGCAAAATGAGCGCTTAACCCACTGAGCCATCCCAGCTTCCCCATCCTCTGTGTCTTTTAAAACCTTGATAGAGGGGAAGCTGGGATGGCTCAGTGGGTTAAGCGCTCACTTGTAGCCCCGGGGAACGGTGATCGAATCCCAGCCCCGGCCTGTGCGGAACCATATGCTGAACTGGGAGTTCCCCCAGTTCAGTTCTCTCTCTCTCTCTCTCTCTCTCTCTCTCTGTCAAAATTAAAAATAAATAAATAAATAAAACCTTGATAGATCATTTATTTTCAGTGCTGAATAACATTGTATTGTCTCAATGTACATAGTTTATTTGTTCATTCACCTACTGAAGAATATTGTGATTGCTTCCATATTTGGATAATTCTGAGTAGAATTGCTACAACATTCATGAACTAGGTTTGTGTGGACTTAACTTTTTCACTCTTCTGGTTAAATACCAACAAGTGTGACTGTTAGATAACATGGTAAGAATATAGTGAGTTTTATATGAAACTGGGAAACTATGAATGTAATATCTTGCATTTTTGTCAGAAATGCAAAACAAAAACAAAAACAAACCTGTTCTACAACCAGGACAACAATCAATGTTATTAGCATTCCAGATTTGTGCTTTCCTAATAGGTGGGCAATGATATCTGATGGTTGTTTTAATTTGCCTTTCCTTGATAACATGTGATATGGAGCTCCTTACCACATGCTCATGTGTCTTCTGTGTGTCTTCTCTAGTGTGGTGTCTGTTAAGTTTTTTTTTTTTTTTTTTTTTAAATATTTATTTATTTATTTTTGACAGAGAGTGAGAGAGAGAGATATACAGAGACAGAGAGAGAACTGAACCGGGGGAGCTCCCAGTTCAGCACATGGGTCCGCACGGGCCGGGGCCGGGATTCGATCCCCGGTCCCCGGCGCTGCAAAGTGAGTGCTAAACCCACTGAGCCATCCCGGCTTCCCCTGTTAAGTTTTTTGGACCATTTTTCTAATTGGGTTGTTTGTTTTCTTATTGACTTCTAAAGTGTTCTTTGAGTATTTTGCATAACAGTACTTTTATCAGTTGTGTCTTTTGCAAATATTTCTAGCCAGTCTGTGGCTTGTTTTTTCATTCTCTTGATATTGCTTTTTGACATTTAATATTTTTTATTTTGCATTTAACAAACTCTAACAAGATGGCAGCTTTTGCCTGCCTAAACATTCACAACAAAGAGCAAGCAGGGACTACAACGGAGCATCTGTAACTCCATGCAAAGTCACTGTGATCATAGTTGGCTCATATTCTCTTACCTTCTCATATAAACAGATGCACATGCACATATACTAATACAAGTACACACACACACACACACACACACACACACACACACACACACACACACACACACACACCCCTCTTCCACAATGGAGGAAATCATAACACCAATAGGCACTTGAATAATATTTGGAGTGTTCCCATGAAAGAAAGGCCTTCCCCTCACAGTGAAGTGGGATCCAGAAAGTAGGAACCAGGTACTCAGGATTCCATCTCTTCTTTGTCAAGGGGTGGTGGCACAAAGCTGATGACTTCATTGTATCAGGCTTTTCTATTCATCTATAAGGAGGTCTCTGCTTTGAAAAGATTGATTGTAATTGATTTTTCTACGTTGTACATTAATTTTGTATCCTGCAACTTTACTGTATTCATTCATCATTTCTAATAGTTTTCTGGTGCAGTCTTTAGAATTTTCTATGTAAAGGATCAAGTCATCTACAAAAAGTGACAGTTTAACTTCTCTCCCAATTTGAATGTTTTTTATTTCTTCCTCTTCCCTGATTGCTGTAGCTAGAATTGCCAGACTATATTGACTAGCAGTAGCAACATAGTATATCCCTGTCTTGTTACCAGTTTTAGGAGAATAGGCTCATTTTTCCCTGTTCAGTATGATATGAGCTGAGGGTTTGTCATATATGGCCTTAATTATGTTGAGATACTTTTCTTCTATACCCATTTAATTGTTTTAGTCATAAATGGATGTTGTACTTTGTCAAATGCTTTTTTCTGCATCTATTGATATAATCATGTGATTTTTGTCTTTTATTTTGATTAGGTGGTATATCACATTGATTGATTTACATATCCTGAACCATCCTTGTGTCCCTGGGATGAATCCCACTTGATCGTGGTGTATAATCCTTTTTTTTTTTTAATTGTTTGAGATAAGGTGAAAGAGAGAGAGAGAGAAGAGGGGAGGGCCCAGAGCAGTCTCTATAGTTGCATATCATTAGTTGTGACAGTTTCATCATTGGTGGATGTGGGGCTGTGAGGGACAGGAACTGAACTTGGGGCCTTCTTCATTGGAAAACCTTCACCATCCCAGTGGCTACCAGCTGCACAGCAGTTCAGCATATGCATTTGCATGAGCTGGGGCTGGGATTTGAACCCAGGACCTCATGGTTTCAAGGTAAGTGCTCAACCTGCTGAGCTATCCTGACAATCCCTATAATGTTTTTAATGCATTGTTGTATTCTATTTTGAAACATCAGAAAACAAAATAAGAAAATCTATACCTTTTGTGATACCAACACAAAGAATAAAATACCTAAGAATAAACTTAACAAAGAACATGAAGACGTATACGCTGAAAACATTAAGACACTATTAAAAGAAATTAAAGAAGACACAAAGAAATGGAAAGAAATCCTGCGCTCATGGATTAGAAGAATCAACAGAGTTAAAATGGCCATATTACCCAAAGCAAAATACATTTAACACAATTCCCATTAAAATCTCACATTCTTTCAAGAAATAGGTTTAAAAAATCACCAGATTCCTGTGCAACCCCAAAAGACTCGAATCACCAAAGCAATCCTATGTAAAATGAATAAAGATGAAGGCATCAGGGTCCCAGATTTTAATCTATACTACAAAGCACCAATAATCAAAACGTCTTTGTATTGGCAGAAAAACTGGCACATAGAGCAATGGAACAGAATCAAAACCTAAGTAATAAACCCACAAATGTATGGACAGATCATTTTTGCCAAAAAAGTGAAATATATACAATGGAAAAACAAAAAGCCTCTTCAGTAAATGGTGCTGGAAAAATTTGAAAACCTCATGCAAAAGAATGAATCTGAATTGCTAACTGTCACCATATACTAAAATTAACTCAAAATTGATTAAAGACCTCTACATAAGACCTGAAACAATATACTGTATAGAAGAAAACATAGGTATTAAACTTATAGACCTCGAGTTCAGAAATGACTTTATGGCCCTGACCTCAAAAGCAAGGGACGATTTGCTTGGTTTACGGTAGGTTTCAGATTCAAAAGTGAATTAAAGCCCTTTCTCAAGTTTGTTCTAAAACAGATTACTAGTTAAAATACTATGGTCTAAGACAATTAGATGATTTTGCACTTTATTTAATAAATGGAACCAACGATTTAGTAGCATGGCCTGGAACAAAGTGTCCCTTCCATTCTTAGTGGTTTTCATTTCATTTTCAATGAATGGTGTATTAGTGGCAGGAAGGAGAAAATAAAATTCTCTAAGAGTCACCAGTATTACTAGTAGCAAATTTGCCCTTCTGCAGTTAGGAAAATGTTAAGATGAGATTTGTTACTGTTTTTTTGGTGGGTGGGGAATAATACTTTCTAAGACTCTAAATTAAAAAGTAGGAAAGGCAGTTTAGAATTAAATATTTGTTAATCTGTATATTTTTATTAATTGTTAAATTTATTGTGATGACATTGGTTGGTAAAAAATTATATATGTTCCAGTTATACAATTCGACATTGCATCGTCTATGTATTGTGTTATGTGCTCACCACCCAGAGTCAGTTTTCTTCCCATCACTATATATTTGATGCCCTTTCCCTCCTCTCCCACTCTCCTTGAGCCAGATACAATTGCTCTTTGAATATTTATACAGGAAATTCCCCATGCTATTTTCAGCCTCAAATAATTTACTCTTAAACTCCTGATATAAGTTCACAAGGGAAAAGGAATACTTTTGAAGACAGTTGTTTTTTAATTTTTTATATTATACCACCTGGTTGTATTAGTTCCTATCTTTTGGTCATCATAAAGCCATATGCTTGAATCATATTAAAGGGTATCCCAAAATTCACGCAAGAAGTAATTTTGATAGAAAACACAGGTTTATAATTAAAAAGTGTAAAGTTTCATTGCTTAACAATGAAAACGTGTTATTTCGTGTAGCGCTCCATTTTTAATAACCCTGAACTGTCAGCTGTCATGCTATCTTTTTTTTCATTGGCAACACTTTACCGCACAAATGACGCAAAATTCAAATCTTGCGTGAATTTTGGGACACCCTTTATATAGTTTCCAGTGAATGAGATTTAACTCCTCTATAGTATATACATAGCTATTATTGTATTAAGTGATGAGTACATGCAATTTCTCAGTTTCTTTTTTTCTGTACCTTAGTAACATAAAGATATAAATACCCTACGAGATGTTTTTCTGCTCTCCCACAGTAACTGACTTCTTCAGGGATTACCATGGAGTTAACTATGAGCTGATGTTCCCCTGCATTTATCTTAGAACTGTACTAAATTCTTTATTCTATGCCCCAAGGAACACACAATTTGATAACACAAAAGTGAAAGTTTATTTTATAATAAAAATTGTGTAGGGAGGTAAGGAGGTCCGTTCATTCATTGAACAAATCTTTACTGAATCTCCTTCCCTAAATATGAAAGAGTGAATATAAGAATATAAGAGTAAATATAAGGATATAAGAGTGAACAAAACAGGCTTTATGCCCTCATGGAGTAGACTGGGGGGTGGGGCACAAATAATAAACAAACAAGCAAATAAATAAATAATTTTATTGCAAAAAGTGGCAATAGCTGTAAAAAAAAATAAAGCAAAGTCAGAGAGATGACAAAGGGTGTTGAAATTTGATTTAGGACTATCAAGGTAGTATCCCTTGCTATTTGAGCAGAGAGCTGAAATAAGTGACAAATGAGTCATATGAGATACATATGATACAATAGGCTTGAGGTATGAGTGTATTTGTAATACTTACAGAATTGTAATGATTACAGTGTGGCCACAGCAGAAGAAACCATTGTAGAGGATGGTAAGAAATGAGATCAAGAGTAACATCATAACCATTTAGGGCCCATTAAGTATCTTAAATTTCAGTTGGTATAAGAGAAAAAGCTGTTTGAAGTTTTTATTTGAGGAATCAAAATAGAACAATAATAAAATTCCCTATATGAGAGTACTGATCTTTTCGTGAGATTATTATTATTTTTAATTCTTGAGCTTTACTTTTTCCCAGATCTTATTCCATGAAGCCTCTAAAAAGCCCCTCTACTGCTAAATAATTTATACAATTTTGGTTTATATTTTTTACCAGCATAACAAAAGCCTAGAACTGTAGTCATAAAAATTATTTTGTTCTTCAAGATTAACTTTTGGTTGTTTTCCTGTATTTTCTTTCTCTTTCCAAGCACGTTATCACAATATTTACTTCCTAAATCCAAAATGCAAAACAAAACAAATAGATTTGGTAAAACTGATGTTTTTCTGTGAGGTGGGAATATTTTATGGTTAAAAAATTAAGATTCTTTCCCCACCCAATATTCTTAGGAAACTTTTCCTTAACATTCTTTTAGTTTTACTGTTTTTGGGGGCTTATGTGTTTTTAATCTTTAGCCATCAATAACATTTAGAAAGAAAAATGAAAATGATTTCTGAACTGCTAGCAGTTCTTAGTTCAATACAATCAGTTTTCTAACTTACAAAAATATTAACTAGTTAAAGGTTTAATTAAGCTTTATTGGTTCCATTGATCCTAATCTATACCAAACACAGAATTGACCTGTGACTACTCTCCACCACCACTTCTACGCCTTATTTCCTAGGTCTAAATCACAGAGTGGGAGTAGATGGATGTATATTTCTGTTTATCTTCTAAAATATCATCACCTGTCAAACTATTTGTTCAATAATAAAATGCTAGAATAACATTCTCTGAAATTTTGAGAGACAGGGTTTCATGAATAAATAGCAGCTAGTGTATTTGCCCTGTCTGGAAGAGAAGTAACAGAAGTGCTTGTGTCAATCAATATGAAAATGTAATTTAATCCAATGAGACAAAAACCAATTTTCCTTTCTCAAAGTTTCAAAGTAGTTAAATATCACCTGTTCTGCTTAATTACTTTTTTATATTTGTACAAACTCACCTTTAAACTTCATAACAATACAGTTTTTGTTTGAGCTTCCAAATTCTTTTCTTTGTCCTAATTGTATTCTGTTTTAGCTGGGTAGAGAGGGGAAGAAAAAGTTTTTTCTGCAGAGAAACCATGTTGTTTTAACAATGGTGCTTAGAATTTTTAGGCTCCAGTGATTAGAACAGCCTTCTGATGCCCTGCTGTAACAGTACATGAAGCTTTGTCTGCAAACCACAAAATTACCACAAACATATCATGTATTTTGTAAAAGGTTAAGAACATGTTTGAAAATTATATTGTGGTGTTTATGAAAGCAGAAAGGAAAGAGGAACATTTGCATATTCACATATTCAAGTAATTTAAGAATTCAAAACCTGATTTGAAATGGCCTGACCAAATGGGGTGGACAGATGGATTATATAATGAATCAGTTAAAATTGAGAAATGGAGATATTCAAATGTGAAGACACATCATATGACATGGTACTTCTGGAGAAAAATTAACTCATCTTTTGCAGGAATGAATACTAAGGCTCATAATTATTGCCAAAGTTAGCTTCTGTATCTCAGGAGAAGAGTACATTTGTGCATATGGAGATGTACAACCCAGACTTCCCTTCCAGGAAGAAAGTATTGCCCTAGTTGCTAACAGCCTTCAGCTATGAGAACTTCCAGGGTGGTCTCAGTTGCAGAGTACCCTTGCTCAAGGTCGTGACCTTTCTGGGTAATGGCAGTGGTAGCATACTGTGGGGGTACAGAGTAGGAGGAATATAGAGGGGTTTTGTCATTTCTGTGCAACTGAGGACGGTGTACCTTTCAATTCCAGAACTCCTGAGGGACTGGCTGAAGTGGGGGGTCCTGCCCTATCTTGCCTTGCTCCCTTTACTTCTGTCCATAGGTGTTTACAGCAAGAGTTCACTCATAATAAACATCCTGACACTAAACTCTGATACACATTTGGCTTCCCTCCGAATATGACTTATGACAGCATTGTTTTCCAGTCCACAGACTATTATAGAGACTTGAGAGATATAGGCCTCATTATAATATTTTTGTGTGTAATCAGTAAAATGTTTTATATTTGGGCTAGATTATTATAAAAAGAAGTGACAATAATAGTTAGATTCCATAAGTTTTTGTTTAGTAGCATTTACTGTTATCTCTCTGGGACTGTAAATTTTATCTTTAAATTAATAAAACCTATGTTAGAAAGCTGTGATTAGCCCTAAAGAATTAAGTGACACTGACACTGATTAGATAAATGAATATTTTTAGAGAGAAAAAAAAAGCATAGTTATTAAGAAAATGAGCTTTTTGTACCCTGATTTTGTGCAAGAAATAGTTTAGCTTGGTGGAGATGGGGTGAATGGATGAGAGAGGTGAAGGAATTAGGAAGTACAAATAGGTATTCACAATAGTCATGGGGATGTGAGATACAATGTGGGGAATATAGTCAACGATGTTTTAAGAACTATGTATAGTGTCAGATGGACAATAGATTTATCAGGGGGAACACTTCATAAATTATAGAAATGCCTACCCACTGAGTGATACACCTGAAAATAACACATAACAATATATGTCAACTATATTTTTAAAATATATGAGGGGGAACCCAAAAAGCATTATTTATTAAAAAATAATTGTGTATTTATTTTTACATATTTAATATTAAGTTGCCTTGAACTTATCTCCATTTGATGTGATATAGTTAATGAGATGCTTTTTTTACTGCTAGAAACAGTTTTTGAACTTGTCTACTTTGATGCCTTTCAGTAGGCTTCTGCCATTTTTTGTTTCACTACCCCCACATCAGCTAATGATTCCCTTTGAAGATGTTTTTCATCTGGGGAAACCAAAAAAAGTCACTTGGTGCAAGATTCGTAAATAGGAAGGATGAGACATGAAGGTCATGCCATTTTTGGTTAAACACTGCTGAACTCTCAGCGTGCTATGGGCAAGTGCATTGTTATGCCTCACATTGTTCATGTAAATTACCTATCATGAAATGAGCAAACACTTGAATAAGTCTCCAAAAAAGATTCACTGAAGCCAAATGCAGCCTCTCACAACACCAGCGGGTACATTGATGCAGATGAATTCCTAAAACACTCACCTAGCCAGGGAAGCCTGTACTGCAAGGCTCCCACCCTCCAAAAGATAATCCCACTTTTGAAATTATATATAGTCACAACATGTAGGGTAAGCATAGGGAATATAGTCAACGGTATTGTAAAAGCTATTGGGGAAGCCGGGATGGCTCATGTGCTGAACTGGGGAGTTCCCCCAGTTCAGTTCTCTCTCTGTCTCTGTGTATCTCTCTCTCTCTCTCTCTCTCTCTCTCTCTCTCTCTCTCTCTCTCTCTCTGTAAAAAAAAAAAAAGAAAGAAAAGCTATCTATGTAAGATGTCAGATGGGTAGTAGACTTGCTGGAGTTATCACTTTGTGCGGTATGTAAATGTCTAAACTTTATGTCATTTTGCATACTTGAAACTGATTGAAAAAAAAAAAAAAGAAATAGCTTGGCCCTTTATTGATAATAAGTCCTTAATCAGTTTATTAGTCTCAGTTTCTTCTTCCAGAAATATCAATGTTTTGTGGAGATGATTAAATTGAATGATGCATATAAAGTTTTTAATGATATTTGGCTTACAGTAACCCTTCAATACATATTAGCTATCTTTTTAATTACAAATATGAGGAAAAGTGGGGAAGCCGGGATGGCTCAGTGGGTTAAGCGCTCACTTTGCAGCGCCGGGGACCGAGGATCAAATCCCGGCCCCGGCCCGTGTGGAACCATGTGCTGAACTGGGAGCTCCCCTAGTTCAGTTCTCTCTCTGTCTCTGTATCTCTCTCTCCTCTGTCAAAATAAATAAATAAATAAAATATATATTAAAAAAAAATATGAGGAAAAGTAAAATATTAATATAATTCTCACTAATATTAATCCTATAGTCTTTGAAAATGTGGAATTTGTGATATATAAAAACCATATTGATCAATTATTGGATAGTAATGTGAGACCTATTCTTAAAAAAAAAGTGAAAAAGAAAGGACACTGATGAGTCTTCCATCCAAAGAAGTGGAACTATGAATAAGCTTTTTTTCATGACTAAAAATATGTGTTGGGGAGAGGAAGTCACCTCATTCTACATGTTGATTTAAGCCATTCTTTGTTACTACTTTTCTTTCTAAATTACCATCAGAGTGACTAAATAAACAATACAAAATTTGGAAGAGGAATCTATAGGTGTACTAGAAACTAGCAAGCACATTCTGCCAGTTATTTTCTGTTTTTTTCCATGAACTCACTCTTTGTCTTGCTCTGTGTCTAAGAGACTATATTCCAAGGACCATATGACAACTATCTTTTGACCAGGTATCTTCCTGGAAAAAGTTAAAGCAGTGGGGAGTACTTACAACTATGCAAGACACAGAGATAATATACAATATATATTTAGTTTTTCTTTTTCTTTTGGGCACTTTTTCCTGTTTCTGCCCAGCATCTCTAGCAATAGCTGAGTCACTTTCAGACTGCAGCCTCTCCTTCACAGTTGCACTTCTCAATGACCCCCAGTGACCCTGGTTCTTCCCTGTGTCCATTCAACCCTGAGGTAATTTTAGATTTTATACTATTGCTAATTTTGGATTACCCCCAAATCATTGCTTTTTTTTTGAGGCAGAGAAAAGCAGAGAGAGAATGGGAAGGGCCCAGAGCAGTCTCCATATTTGTAGTCCATCTTTTGACATAGTTTTGTTTCACACAGGTGGGTGGGGGTTGTGCAGGGTGGGAACAGGGCTCCGGGCTTCCTTCATGAGAAGCACACCCCAGTTCTGCATATGGGTCTGCATTGGCCAGGGCCAGGATTTGATCCTTGTTGGTCCCTGGGGCTGCAAAGTGAGTGCCTAACCCACTAAGCCATCCTGGCTTTTCCTGCTTATTTCTTTAAACCTGACTATGCCTATGATATTGGTTCCTTTACTGGAGTCCTTTTGTTTGAATCATTGGGATAAATTCTGTTTTCCCTGGTGACTCAGACACAAGACATACCATCCCTTATTTATATACAAGTATATGAATATTTATAGACATTTTAGGATTGTAGTATGTGTACTTCATGTATGCTAAACAAATACAATTTTTTTTTCTATTCTTTGAAACTTCAATGACAGTTACACATAACAATAAATAACTATATATTAATAGATATACACCATCTTATTACATTTTTGTGTAATGTTTTATGTGCATAAAATAATAGAGAAGATCCTATATAGAAAGGCATAATATAAAAAAAAAAACAGGTCTATGCTACACATCTGTGTTCTTTGGTACACTCACACTGATGTTCATATTTTTTAAGCTTCAGTTAAGATAAAAAAAATTTATATAGAGAGCCACAGATGCATTTTCAAAAATAACAATCAAATATGCCAGCAATGCAGAAGATGAATTTAGCAGAATTTACATCTAATTTCATAACTTTTTTTTTTCCCTGAGAAATCTTTTAGTCATGGTAGTTTTATTCTGGTTATGAACAGAGTTGACCATTTATTATGATCCATTTTTTTCTTAAAGAACTCTAATCTGCTTTGCAGATTAGACAAATTATCTAATTCTAGACAAATTGCAAAATTGGTTCTACACTTGCATAGTGGTAACAGTGATGGATTATCTATTCATTATTCTCTTGGAAAATTCTTGTAATATTATTACTTGATAAAGATTCAAGAGAAAAATCAGTATGGTGACTCATGCTAGAAAAACAGATACCAAGAGCTAAAAAACAAAGGAGGGTATTACTAACTTAAGACTTCGTTACAAACACAGCATAGCTTAGCTATATATTGTGCCCAATTGCCCCTTGTTATTTCATGTCCTTTAGTTTTATCTTTTCTAAACTAAGTCTGAACCCTTTTGCATTAGGACAGTTCCTAACCAATTGAATTTATTGTATCAGCATCATTATATCATTATTATTATCATCTTCACTGCTGTCAATTATTGTTTAACTGGGTTTTTGAGTAGGGAGCTAGTTTTCATTCCATAGAATATTTCAATAACAAAATTTCAATAACAAAATGTCAAAATTCATACTTTAAAAACAATACCTAGTTTTTTCTGTAAAAATCAATATTGATATAAGCAATTATATTTTAATTGATCTCTCCTATATATACTAATTTATTTAGAATGTATAATTTATTAAGTAAATTCTATTGAAATATAAAAGTACTTATAACATATGAGAAATTTAAAAAAAAATGATCAGATTTTGTCTGACAAATACAGAACAAAAAATGTCAGGTTCTGTTAGCTTCTGCCTATTTGGATGACTAAAAGAGTTATGGCATTCCTATTATATTTGACTCCTTATTAAGTTTTTCCTTCAAAAAGTAAAAATACATTACATTTTTTGTTATATTAAAATTTTTATGGGTACTTTATCTGCATAATTTAATGAATTCTATGGGAAAACCTCATGGGAATCTCTGTATCTGATTATTACTCTTTAAAAGAGAGTTTCTGGATCTTCCATTTCCATTAAGATTAGAGGCAATGGTTTGGGTTTGTCTGTAGTTGAGGTCAGCAGAGGACATCTTTACCTTGATGGAGCCAGAGATCAGAACAGTATGCTGAGGGTGAGCATTGACAGAAACTCTTGGAATAGCAGAGGTCAGAGAAGAGGTCAAAGGCAAAAATAGAAGCAATTGAGGCCAGCAATTACCCAGCCAGAAACCAAGTTAGCTTCCTGAGATCGTATCAGACTCTCATTGGGGATTCCTAGTTATATATTGAAGAATTCTCAGTGAGGGATAATAGGAGAGCTCAGGTCAGATGTTATTTGAGCTTAGTTTGACCCACACACTAACAGGAACTTTGAACATTTTAAATACTGATATTTTTAATTAAGCTTTATTCTAGTCTGATTGCCCAAAATGTCCAAATTTCAATATAGGTTTTGAGATACTTTTAAAAAACTCAAAAATTGTCTTTAAGTATAATTTATGAACATCAGCTTTGATAGACTATTTTTAATGGTTCAGAGACACAAACACATGGGCTCCTAGTTCAACAGTAACTAATATGTATCAGATATTTCACATAGAGTAAGTACTTGGATGGTATTAGCTATTCCTTTCATGAAATAGAAGCACTCTTCTCACTTTTAAACTGAGTATCCTATGATTTTTACTTCACTATCTGAAAGTGAAAATTACTAAAAAATAGGTAGTATATGTTATGTTCTATTTTTGAAAAAAATTAGACAATTAACTGGTTTATACGACCCAGAAAGAATTATGCATTTAAGAAGTAGCATAATTTTATAATTTATTTTAAGGATCATTTCAGATATGCACAATAAAGTTTGTGTTTTATTATGCTTAACCTCTCAGGTTCTTTTCTATTTCAATTTGTTTTTCGTAACAGAAAGAAAACATTTTTCTTTACCTCTCCCTCCAAATAGTGAAAACCATGATTATCTTTCTTCTTATGCTTACCTAAACGTTGTATAAATCATCTTTACCTAGGAATCATTAGTAAAAATCTGTTTGATGACAATGTCAGAGTTTTAAAAAAAATCATCTTTATATACCATATAAAATAACTAAAACATATGTTCCCGCAAACATTTCTTTTTGGAAACAAAATAGGAAATTATAAACACTAATAGAATAGATGAAGATTAAAATTCAGGGGCTGAGAAGTAGAATCAGAAATTGTATTGGCTCTACCGGCTTTGCAATGTGTCAATTTGGCTATGCTCATCTACATTTTCCAGATGCCCCCGTCTCTGGATGTCTCAATTTAAGATGGGCCACAGATGAGTTTCTTGTACAAGATTTGGAGAGATGAAATAAAGCAGTACCTATGTTGTAGGTCACACACGCTGTCACTTATCCAACAGATCATCTCCTTAGCATGAGGCTGCAGCCGGGACTGCAACTCCTTCAGTACTCCCTGGATCCTCCCGGAGCTTTTTGAACTTTTGGCTAGGCATTTAGCTCCATGGAAAATAGTACCAGCTTCTGCAGGACAGACATCAATAGCAGAAGCAGCAAAAGCTGACATGGGTTTCAATCCATCCTTACGGGATACTGCTTGTCTTTGTTCTCCACCATTTTATATACATATTTTCTTCCTCATTACCTGCTCTGCAGACTCCAGGTGCCAGCATCAGACATGCGCAAAGCAACCTTACAGAGAATGCCTATGCAGCTCCCACAACTGGCTGAGGTCAAACTCCTGTGATAAATTCTGCATATGTAAAACCTCCTACTAATTTAGCTCCTCTGATTGAACAGTGATACACTGGCTCTTAATGTAAGCCTTCAAAACAACAGTGTTTGTTGCTTTCAGTTTTATATTCCACATAGGAGTGAAGTCATGTGGTTTTTAACTTTTTCTGTCTGGCTTATTTCGCTTAGCGTGATGATCTCCAGTTCCATCTATGTTGTTGAAAACGGCAATATTTCATCTTTTCTTATAGCTGAGTAGTAGTCCATTGTACATATGTACCACAGATTTTTTACCTAGTTACCCATCAAGGCATTTTGGTTGTTTCCATGACTTGGTCAACATGAGCAGCACTGCAATGAACATTGGGGTACATATGTTTATACAGACTAAGGTTTTTAAGTTTTGGGAGGTAAATATACAGAAGGGGGACTGCTGGATCATAGGGTAGCTCTATCCCCAATTTCCTGAAACAAATGTCACACTGTCTTCCCAAGAGGTTGTACCAATTTGCATCCCCACTAGCAGTGTATGAGGGTTCCTGCACTTTATATTTTTTGTCTTTTTGATAATAGCCATTGT